>NC_024131.1:16477493-16490137 GCF_000346735.1 Prunus mume
GGGCTGGGGTCAGGGGACACTTCGGTTGATGAGGCAGTTGGAGTGGCAACTGAACTGTGGTAGGGGTAGGTGGTCGGGGTTGGGCATAGGTAAATTTTTACTTTTTTTTACTTTTTCATTTTCAAATCGTGTTTTATGCCTCCATTTTTTTTATGTTTATTTATATATATATATACGATATTTTTTTTTTTTTTTTTTTTGTCAATATATATATATACGATATTTAATGAGGGAGATTCGAACGCAGGACATCAAGTACGGGAGTAACTGTAAAGTTATAAGTCCTTTGCACAACTAACCATTTCCTAGACACTAAAATCTTGACACCACGATAGTGTAAGCGAGAAACACCCCCCTCTCCCTTCTTTGTAGTTTACACTATTGCTTGTATTAAAATAAAAAAATAAAATTTCTTTTACAATATTGGAAAATATTCTTTTGACTCAAATAAAATATTAAAGCTTATTGATCCCACTTGACTTGACTGACTAAAATTTTAGAAAGCTTTCGTGATTATTCTGTTTCTTGTTTGTTTGTTTCTTTTTGATTTTTTCTGTTTCGTAAAATATTAAAGATTATTGATCCCCAGCAGAACCCGTATTGTTGCCGACCGCATCTTTCTTGTGATGTCATTGCCCAACAACTTGATCATGGCAGTCCAGAAATAGCTAGCTCTCTAACTTTCGCTTCCACAGATGTTTATTTAGCTAAGAGTACACAGAAAAAAAAATTATTACCAGAACACTATCCCACTGCTTATTTAACATGTCGATTCACATGCTCTCCAAACTACTAGTTCTGGTGCTGTTTCATCTTGTGGTTGCTAACTTTGTGGACTCTTTGCAGCAGCCATCTTGCCATGCCGAGGAGAGCTCAGCCTTGCTGCAGTTCAAGGAGAGCTTTATTATTGACAAATCTGCCTCAAGTTATGATGGTGCTTATCCAAAGGTTTCATCATGGAAACCAGCTGGAGGAGGAAATAGTAGTTGCTGCTCGTGGGATGGTGTGGAGTGTGACGAGATGACAGGTCATGTTATCGGCCTTAATCTGAGCAGCAGTTATCTCTACGGCTCTTTCGACTCCAATAGTAGCCTGTTCAGCCTGCTGCATCTTCAAAGGTTAAGCCTCTCTGATAATAACTTCAATTACTCTCAAATTCCATCTAGCATTAGAAATTTTCCAAGCCTTACTCATCTTGACCTCTCTGCCTCTTTCTTTTCTGGTCAAGTACCATCTGAAGTCTCTCACTTGTCCAAGTTGACATACCTTGATATGTGTTGCAATATTGAAGGACCTAATTATGATCCTCAGCGATTGCTGAAACTTCAACCATCAGACATGAGAAGTCTAGTTCAAAATTTAACAAGTCTAGAAACTCTTTCTCTCAGTTTCATTAACATATCTTCAATCATACCCGTTTCCTTGACAAATTTATCATTTTTGACATCCCTTAACATCAAGAAATGTGATCTGTTTGGCGAATTCCCAGTGAGAATTTTCAATTTACAGAACTTAAAAGTTCTTAGTGTGAGATACAATCAAGATCTCACTGGATATTTTCCTGAATTTAATCAAAGTAGTCCTCTCATCTTACTGAAAGTTGCGTTTACTAGGTTTTTCGGAACAATACCTTCTTCGATTGGAAAGCTTAATTCATTGCAAGAGTTGGATGTGGCCCAATGTAATTTTTCAAGAGGTTTGGTTCCATCTGCACTTGGTAATCTTAGACAGCTCACTTATCTAGACATTTCAGCAAACAAATTTGGAGGTCCAATTCCTGATTCCTTGGCAAACCTTACCCAGTTGACTGTGTTTAGGATTAGTACGAGTTATTTCACTGGTCCAATTCCATCTTGGCTAGGTAACTTTACCAAACTAGTTTACCTAGATTTTTCTTTTAATCATTTGAATGGTTCAATTCCCACCTCATTTTCCAATCTCACCAATCTCGAGATCCTTTATCTACAGTCAAATAACCTGAGCGGTGTAGTGGAGTTTCAAATGTTTCAAAAGGCACAAAATCTCTACCAACTCCAATTGGGTAATAACAATTTGGAATTTGTTACTGAACAATTTTCAAATATTATGGATGTAACTGTTCGATAGTTCACCATTCTGGGTTTGAGTTCATGCAATTTAAAAGAGTTCCCATATTTCCTAAGAAATCAGACAGTGTTAGAGCGGTTGGAAATAGCAGGAAACAACATCCATGGCGAAGTACCAAACTGGATGTGGAACATAAGCAAGGAAACTCTGATATTAGTAGACATTACTGATAACTTCCTTTCGGGGGAACTTCCAGTTGTCATACCCTGGGTTAACTTGCTCTGCTTGAGGCTTTCAAACAACATTTTTCATGGACGATTACCGGTCCCTCCACCATCCTTGCTAGAATATGGAGCCACTAATAACAAATTTACTGGAGAAATTTCACCATTGCTTTGCAATATGAATTCTCTTCTGTACCTTGACTTGTCAAAAAATAACTTGAGTGGCACACTTCCTCAGTGTCTCGGAAACTTTAGTGATGGACTAATCCTTTTACTTCTTGGAAGCAACTCTTTTCATGGCATGATGCCTCAATCATTCAACAACAAAGCAGTTTAAGGATGATTGATGTTAGTCATAACCAATTGCAAGGCCAATTACCGAGGTCATTGGCAAATTGTGTGATACTTGAGTATCTGGTTTTGTCAAACAATCAATTCAATGATGTCTTTCCCATTTGGTTGGGGACTCTTCCAGAGTTAAAACTTCTGGCAATGCCCCATAATGAGTTTTATGGTGTAATTGGACAGTCCAGAACAAATATTGACTTCCCCAGATTACGCATTCTTGATTTGTCTTACAACAGTTTCAAAGGTGAGATTCCACCTTTGTTTCCAAATATTACTATAAACAAGTCAACATACATGTACGCATATGTATACTATGATCTCAATGGTCTTTCTGTTGTACGAAGTGTTGCTTATTCAATCACATTAGCAATTAAAGGTTTGGATTTGCACTATTCGAAGATTCAAGAAGGCTTTGCAGCAATTGATATCTCAAGCAACAAATTTGAAGGTACGATTCTGGAATTTGTTAGGAACCTTAAGGAGCTTCACTCACTCAATATTTCCAACAACATTCTCAATGGTTCAATTCCATCATCCTTGGGGAACTTAAGGACTCTTGAATCGTTGGACCTTTCACACAACATGCTCTCAGGACAGATCCCCCAACAACTGACGAGGCTTACATTCCTTGGGAACTTTGATGTGTCTCACAACAATCTCACAGGTCCTATTCCGCAAGGTACCCAACTTACTTCATTCAATAGCACTTCATATGAGGGAAATCCAGGATTGTGTGGAGATCCATTACCAAAATGCGGAAATCAAGAGGCCCCTCAACCGCCACCTTCAACTGAAGAAGACAGTGATTCAGGCTCAGCTCGAACGCTTGAATTTGATTTGAAATTCGTTTTGGCTGGAATTGGAAGTGGGTTTGTGGTGGGAGTGGTACTTGCAGATGTCGCGATCACAAGAAGGCATGAGTTGTTTCTTAAGATCGTTGGAATGGTGAGGCTAACGATATGGAAAAGGTAATGTTGGGGATGCAGAAATTCAGTGTGTTATAAAGTCATGCATTTGGAGTAGTTTTCTTGTTTTTTTCTTCCTTCTCCTTCCATGTAACTGGACTCTGCCTTTGGAGTTGGCTTGTGGGTAGAGTGGGGGATGCAGAAGTATAGTTTCGACATGCATTTGGAGTTGTTTTCTAGTTTGTCATTCCTTCTCCTTCCACGAAACCTTGCTCTGTCTTTCTGGTTGTACTTGTGGTTATGGTAATTAATGCAAATAAAGGTGTTCGAATGTTGCATGTTTTTCTTTATTTGGATTCTCTGCATTCATGAAGTTATCAATTTTCTGTATGTAATGCAATGATTTTAATCATTAATTGATCACATGGTACATTTGATGATATGAAATTGAAGCTTTCCAAAGCCTCAGATATACCTACAATGGTTTTCTGCTAAGTGCAAAAGGCAAAGTTAGTTGTCTAATTAGGGCTCGTCAATGGGTCGGGTCGGGATAGCAAAACCCAAATTTAATGGGCTTAGGCTGGGCTGGGTCGGGCTTCAAAGAGGAGAGAAAAAATAACGGGCCGGGTTGACCTGGGTTTTTCTAGAAAATTCAAAGTCTAGGCCTGACTCATAGGCCGAGCTTGAGAAAGCCCATCAGCCCAGGTCGGGCTAAGCCTAACGGGCTGGGCCAAAATGGGCCTACTTCATTCGAAAAGATGAATAAGGAGAGGAGAAAGAAACGATGTGACATTCAAAAAGAGGCACTCAATTGCATCATAATTAAATCGTAACACGTTTTAAGAAATAATTTTAAAAAATAATAAGTACTAAAAAAAAAAAGATGGTATTAATAAATATGCAAATGCTTGGTGATGAGGTCAAGAAAAGTATGATTATATTTGGTGATATGATATGTTGTTCGTCTTATTCTTGATATATGTAATTGTTGTATTAATAATTTACACAATTAATAATGTGCTAATCATCTAATTATAAACTAGGAATGAGTAAAAAAAAGTAAATGAAATGAAACAAAACAAGAAACCCAAAATAAACACAAACAACAATTTTTATCACCCTTTTATCGCCACTGTATCACCACTGTATCACCATGGTAGCACCAGTTTATCACGTTTTAGGCATAGACGAATTATGAACTTCCTCTATTTTTCACTTTCGACATCTGTACAATTTTTGACCTATAAATTTTCAATCGTTTATGCAAATTTTGTGTTCTTGATATGGTGGATTTAGCACAAAAAAAAAAGAAGAACACAAGGTGGACCAAATGTAAAAAATGGATAGATAACCAAGATATGAGTGATGATGTGATATAATTCGGATTGTGTATATTTTTATTATATTTTCTTGCAGAGTGTGTAAAATGACATTGCTTGACTAGCATATTACATAATCTACCTACTGAGCGGTGGTTTTCTCATCCCTCACCTATTTTATTTTTCAGATCAATTAGTGGGCAAAACAAAGATGAAATCAGAGAAGTTGGATTAGTTTATAGTGATAAAGTTTTATTTATATCTTGTACACTTGTAAGATTATTATTATCTTTTTTTTCAGTCTTTTTATTTTATTTTGTTCAATTCGCGCACCGTGATTTTGGACTATTCTTTATTTCCAGATGAGGGCGTGACATTAACATCTCTCTTAATATTGAGAGAGGGAGGATTTTGAACACATATGGATAATTGCTCTAAACCACTTGAGCCATAATCTCCTTCATGTATTCATTCACGAGTTTCAACTTCATATTTTGTTGTACTCGTTTTTATGCAATAAATTAATTTTTTTAAATAATAATTTTTAAGTTAAATTATGGGCCAAATAATTTCAATTTATAGATTTCAATGTTTATATATAAAATCGAAGCAAGAAATTGTGTTCATTATAAATTTCCTAAGAAGTATACTTTTTTTTTTTTTTTTTTTTTTAATTTTAAGAAAGAGATATCATTCATAAACCACAATAGGTACACATAGATCGGCACAAATGCAGTGGCCTCATTAAAACCTTCCTAGGAAAACAACAAGGGACAAACCCCACCATAAGAAAGAGTACCACACATGCCATGGACAAACAAAAGAGTCCAATTCAAGACCACTTTGGACAGTTACAAAGAACCAGAATGGAAAAAACTACTTGAAACCAACACAGTAGGCCCCAGAATAGAGTACATCAATGCATCCCAATAGTCAAAAGAAGCCTTCTATGAGAACTCATAGTCCTTTGTACATCACAAGAGTTGTATAGCACACCAAGGGTCAAAGACACAACAGAACACATCAAGAAAGTGTAGGAAACCTTTAGAAAATCATGGGTTTCATTTGAACATCAACATAGATAAATAAAATCATGGCAACGAAAGCTTAAGCATGCATCTATGAGTTCAAAAACAAAAAAATTTCCCATAAATCTTTTAAGCTAAGTGATAGTTGTACTATTTTTCCAGAACATACTTCTAAGAAAATTGGAAGGAGGAGTTACCCTTTGTTGGCTGCGCAAATCTCTCGTCCTGGTGCTTCGGGCCATGAGGATGAGCATTAAACGTGACGTCCTTCTTTTGGATGCGGTGCGGTTGTGCGGGCGCGTGCCAGCACGGTCTACTGTGCGTCGAGATGGTGATGAGGTTTTGGGTCGATGATGGTTTAAATGATGCGCTTGTTTCGAGTTCGACTCCTGATCAAACGATTGTGGCCGAGAGATGAACTAATCTCGGCCGTCAGGTTCATGGCCTGAGCTACAAGGCCGTTTGATGGTTGTGTTGGTGGCGGGTTTTAGGCAGTGCTCCGACGCGATACTCAGAGAGCGACGGTCGTATGATATATGAGGTGAATGAGATGACAACAGGGATGGTGCTCCGGCGCCTTGAAAATCAAGGGTTGTATGATATATTGATGAATGGATTTTCCTTACAATCTACCACTACTCCTAGGAAAGCAAATAAAGGTATTGAAAGTGCATTACAAGAAAATATAATTTGCTTCGTGGGAGGCTTTTGGTTTAGTGTTTGAACCCTTTGAATGTAGTACTGAGCTTAGTATTTATAGGAGGAGTCCTGGAGGGACAATCGAGGCTGACAAGACCTGCGTGCTAGAGCCTGACCGGGGCAAGTAGGTAGTCAAATCGGCATTTGGGATCGTGAAGTATGGTGGCTTGGGGTTGAGAAGCATGGTGGTGTGACCCCCATAAATCTCGGTAAATCTCGGCGACCGCCCTGATCGTGGGTTCTGCCCCCTTGGCCGTGGGAACGCATTTAATGCCCTGGTCTGGTGGTTGGTGATCTGACCTCAAGTCGTAAGATTACTTGTGAGAATGTCTACGCCTAACCACCCTGATTTTCATCATCAAATCCTGACTTCAATCACTTCCCTTGTGCATTAAATGCTTCTTGCGACTAGTGGGTTTGCTGCGAAGTCAGAGGCATTACTTCATTAAATGGGGCGTGGGACCCTGAGGCCACGTGGCGATTTAACCACAGCTTCTTCGGCCATGTCTTTTACGGCCTTCGGCTTCGGCCTTCAACACTGCGGTCGCAAGGCCGAGAAGACTCTGCCTTTACAGTTTTCCTTTTGTTTCAGGAAGGCGAAATGCTCGACGAAATGGAAGGCGCCGAGGCGGAAAGGAAGTCCCCTCAATCAGCTTATGACCGTGATTTATTAGGCACAAACACCCTTGGTGCGTGCTTTCAATCCTACGATCGAATTCCACTAGAGTTGTTGAAGCTTAAATGGCTCCTTCAAAATCTCCACCTTGTTATTCAAGCTTGAATGACTCCTTCAAAAAACTCCAACTTGAGAAGTTTTCCAAAAGTCACCAAAGTAGGTAACCTCTAAATCTCTTTCCCAATTAGAGCTTGAGAAGAAGATGATGAGCTTAGTGAGAGGATGATGCTAGTAATCCCTCACGAAGGTAGTATGAAAGATTTTAAGAGAGTTTTTGGAAGGCTAAAGCTTTTTTTCTCTCTCTTGTTTTTCACTAATGACCCCTTAGGGTTCAAAAAGATGATTGTCATCTTTTACTTGAGTCAACAAGTTGACTCTAGCAACCAAAGGCCCATATGAACACCCATCCCTTGGAATTGGGCCTCTTGGGCTCAATTTCATTTAAGTTTTCATACAACCCAATCTCCATGTCCAATAGGATAAAGCCTAATGGGCCTAAAGTTCAACATTCCCATTTAAAGCCTATTCCGACATCCTGTGTCGTTTAAATTAATTCCATAATTAATTTTACCTTAACCAATTAACTACTCTAAATTGATCTCCTCAATTCATCATCTCCATAATGGTTTCTCAAAACTCAAGTTTAATGGTGTGCAATCCATTAGGTTCTAATTAGTAAGGCCGTGGGTAATTTGAACTCTTTATAATTGATTGTGAATTAAAACTCCTTTTTAATTCTCCCTATTAGTTAGAATCATAAGTCCTTTGGGCTTCCACCATTCATGAGTGACACCTAGTAGTATGTCATGGATATCCAAGCTAAGCAGTATAAGCAAAGAACCTATTCAGTTGGAATTACAATGCAATACGGCCCTTTCCTATTACAATACTCTTAATTATAATCTCATTTCTGGGGCATGGTGCATATCAAGCCCTTAATGAGATTGTCGCGTCTTATATGATTTGTATTAGTATGACTAGAACATCTTTCTAGGTCATACCGCATACTCTGATAAGAGATATGCTTAATCATATCTTCCAAGCATTCTCCTTCTTTTACTAAAGAATAGAGATTCCATGTTATACACTCACATGTCTATATGAGTCAATCGAGAATCCCAACAATGCTTGTATCACATCCTTGATTAGGACATGTCTTTATAGCATCATCAAAAATCCACAACCTTCCCATAAGACAACCATGGTGCCTCAGGTCTAAGGACTAATTTGCATTATTGCAACTTGGAGCTTCTTGTTTAACATATAAGTAAAATTTCCATACAAGAAGCTCTCGTTTGATCGCATTCAATGAACTCATTCTCTATTGAGCACCCACACACTTGTCTTAGTATCGCCACACGAATGACTTGAGACCAGTCATCCTCCTAATCGAGAAGACAAAGCATGTACCGGTCTTTCCGGATTGTCAGTACCCATTTGATAATCCTATGAGGATAATAGAGGAAAAGTCTCCTAAATCTAACTTCCTTAGATTACTTTCTCTCTATCTCACATCCCATGGACTTATTGTTTAAGCATGTGTAACTGTTAATGAGACATTTACTAATAAACAATAAACTTGCCCTTTAAGAGAATTAAACATAAGTCAAATACATGAAATATCCTTAAAGATTACATCATATGATTGGCTTTTAGGGCATATTTCCAACAGAAAGAACACAAAGATGATAGCAAAGAAGAACCCCATAAGAGCACACCAACTCATCCCAAAATTTAATAAAGAAAACTTCCTATGGCCAAGGATAGTTCTTCGGATCTTGCATAGGTGAGATAATCTACAAAGAGTCAAACAACATAAGGAAAAAAAAAAGGGCTATGAACAAACTAGGAAAACGAATGAAGAAACCCTCAAGGGGCACATCACCGCATCCCAAAGCTGTCAAAGGAAAACTCCTATAAAAGTACCATAATCCTTTGTACAACGCAAGAATTGAGAAGTATGCAGAGAGGCAGACGAAAAAGAGGGACACCACACTAAAACAAAAACTCAGCCTCGTCCACTTAACTTGAAAAAGCTAGACTTCAGGTAACAAAGCATGAATGCCAAGCTTACGAATGCTCCAACTGTGCACTAAGTGTGGACACTAGGAGATCCTACAAGACTAGTCTCCTTAGCCTTTCAGAACGGGTACAACTAAAAAATCTGTTATTACCAACTGAGTCCACAACAGGAACCATTACATCACTGTCGGTAGACAATCAGTGCCTGATCAGTGCATAATTACATATTATTTTGTACCCTTCTAGCTTATGATTTGGTTATGTTTTATAGTTAAACTTGTGCTTTTAACCCTTTTTTATCTTTGTTTCAATGTATTAAGATTTGGGACTCATTTGAAGCATTTTGGAGTCAAGTTAGCTCAAATTTGTGTCTACAGATCAATCAAATTCACGGATTGGACTATACATGCTCAGTAAGAACCAGATAATGAGCCATATATCATTGCCAATACGTGGAAGTCTAGTTTCTGAAGCATTTGACTGTTCATGATTTCGAGTCTTCTAGAGGAAGTTATGCAAGTTTTGGCAACTTAAGGTGAAATTCTGCAGCATCTGCGTTACTGTGCCAAAAATGACATTTGAAGGCCGTTCTGATTTTTCCTTGAGCTGAGCTACATATGGTTGGAAAGATCAGATAAAGAGCTTCAAGACCCATATTTTTCCAGAATTTTATCAATGAAGGAACAAGCCCAAAACGAGCCTAAAATCATATTGCAATGCATTGTCATGCATGACATATGCATGAGCTATTTGTTTTTGGTGGGGAAGTTAGGTAAAGTTGGTGAAATGGGTGTTGTTGGTAGAAGCAATGCTCAATTAAGATTTTTACTTCCCTTAAGCCAATAAATAGTGAGCTTCCCCATGCTTACAAATACACCCCAAGGGGGGAATCTCTCTAGAGCTCCTCTCCATTCTCTCCCTCAAATTCTCTTAATTTTCTTTTTTAGTTCTCAATTGTTGTAACAAAACCCTTTTGTTAAATTTTCCTTTATGTTTTTTTGAGTTGTACTTTATTGTTCATTGTAATGTAATTTCTTATTTTAAGTTTTCAAGTTTGATTAATTTCCAAGTTTCAATTACGGTTCTTGTTCTTATTCATTATGCTTTGAATGATTAATTGATCACCATTGAAACTAGTATGTTAGCTATCTTGGTTTGAATTAAGAGTAGACACCATATGCTTTAATTCAAATTGAACAATGAATAGGAAGAGTATGTATGGACATTCGACAACAGGGATTAGATACATGCTTGGTTGTTTAAAACATTCTTCTATGCTTAATGGATTTCTAATGCTTAATTTAGGTTCGACAACAGAGGATCAAATTTGGGAATTATTAATGCAAGGTTAGGACCAGATACCATGGCTTATTCATACTTTAGCTAGAATCAATCCGTGAATCTGAATTGAACTTGTTAACTGATTTGCATGAGTAAATTATTTTTTTCTTTTATTTACGTGTTTACTTTCGTCGTTTAAGTTTAGTTTATGTCACTACTACAAAAAAGAAAAAACCGTCATGTATTCAGTTTTCAAATGGTCGTGGAATCCACCGACATCTTCTCCATAACAAAACCACAACGGTAAATACCCGTCGTTGTTAAAACAAAAAACGTCATCAACAAATAAAAATCGACGTCTTTGTATTGCAAAAAGGCATAAAAACAATCGAGGATGAGAATAGATGACCAACTCTAACAAAAAACCGTCGTTAAAAAGGAAACATATGACATATATTAATAGAACATAGCCGCAAGATACACATACAACGACGAGAACTAAAACTCAACGTCGTTAAATAAACCTTTAACGACAAATAAAAATATGACTTCTTTAAATACATAATAAACGATGTTATTGACACCTACTACGTCACTACATTTCCAACAACCGTCGTAAAATAAATTTTCCACTTCAATTTTTCTATGAATGATGACGTGGAAATAGATGTCAGGGTCATTACTTACGACGCATGTATGTACAGAGACGACGTTAAAATATATAAACAACGTCGGTTCCAAATAAATGAGAGCAGTATTACAAAATTTATACGTCATATTTTGAAATATAATCGTTGTGTAATGACTCTGAAACGGCATCGTTTCTCATTCCACCGCCGTGTAACATAATTTTAACGACATGATCTGAAAATAAACGACGTGGAAAAAAATCATGGGGTCATTAATTAAGACACATTAATTTATAAAGACGACGTTGTCGTCTATATACAACGTCGTTACCATGAAAAAGACCGCCGTGTTTCATAATTTATACGTCATCATTAAAAAAATTAACGTCGTCTAATTTATATATCTTAACGTCGACAAATTTATCAATGGAGTTCAAATACCATCGTGAATTCATCCTTTTCCACTTCGTTTATGAAAGAACATGCGACGTGGTAAATTTATGACGACGTCGTCTTTTGTAACGTTCAGGTTATATATCTCGTCTTTTAGATGTCGGTATTATGGGATTGGAGTCGTGTTATTTTGAATTACATGGCGGTTCTTTATGCTTCTCTGACGTGTTATCCTAAATAACTGTTTCACAATAGCATCATGGTTCTTCATTGTTACGTTGCTTTAAGACGTCGGTAAATATATTGCGGCCGTTGAATGCTCCAAAACGTTGTTTTTTATTAGAACAGACGTTTGTTTTTCACATTTTCATCAAGACCGTCGTGTTTGTAATCTGGAACCAGTAATTTTTGTACTGATTGTTTTGTGGCCAAAACTTGTATAATGAAAGTGAAGAAATCACATTACAATATATTACAAAATTAATGTCATACACTGCCAATTACATAAAGCATCATTCAATCCATATATCTTCACACCCATCTCGAATATTTTGACTCCTAACTCACCCACCACTTCATCAAATGTGTCAACATTTGGCATCCCCCTAGTAAATGGCTCACACTCAATTCTCACATCACCTAAGACATCATCACCAATAACATCATTATATTCTCTATTAGGCATTGATAACACTACCGACCAACCACGATGCATCGGGTCGTCAACAAAAAATACTTGTTTGACTTGAGAAGCCAAAAAAAATTGGTCATTCCTATGTCCAATTTTACTCAAATCTACAAGGGTAAATCCAAGTTCGTCCACTACAAGACCAGAAGCACTATCTATCCAATCACACCTAAAGACTGGGATTGTAAACTTTTGGTAGTCAAGGTCCCAAATTTCTTGAATGATACCATAGAAACCCATATTTGAGATGGGTTTTTATCCTTTGCACTAGCAACTTGCATGGTATGTGCAAGTAAATAAACTCCACTATTTTGAGTTGTCCGCACATCATCTTGTGCCTTGATGTTGAATTTAATACCTTTAATAAGATAGCTCCTATATAATGG
>NC_024131.1:16510408-16524470 GCF_000346735.1 Prunus mume
GCCACAAAACTAGCCGGCTGTTTTTGAAGGGGGTGTCTGTCACACAAACCAGAGAGAGAGAGAAATGAAAGGGTTTTCAGATTTTTAAAACCCAATTTTGAAATATTTACGGTTTTCCCACTATGCTTCTTTTATTCAAAACTTCTTCGTTGCAACTCCGATTTGAGCCCACTACGTGTCTACGGACTCATCTCAGCACGATTTACGTCATAGTATTTTAATTAGGATTTTAATTATTTTCTTATTAGTTAAGTTTAAGGAATATTCTGGAACCTAGGATTTCTTTGTTTTCTATTTAAGTTGTATTAATCAGTTTTATCATTCTGACCCAAAAAAAAAAATTAAGTTTTATCATATTATTAATTAAATTAAGAGATTTTCTCTATTTTATTGTGGATTCCAGTTGCTGATGGATTTCAATTTATCTTTTTGAGTTTAAACGTTTGTCGATCTGTAAACTCGTGCTTCTGCGCTGCATCATATATATATATATATGTATGTATGTATGTATGAGTAAATTGCCGTACACCCCACCCCCCGAATTAGGACCCCAATCGAACTTAAACCCCCCAACTAAAAAGTCAGCTAATTTAACACCTGAATGAATTAAAATGACCAATTTAGCCATTGCCATTATGTTTTGTGAATTTTATTCAATTTTTCGTTAACTATAAAAGGAAACTTGTAATTTCTAGTAAAATAAATAATAAATCAATCAAAAAGAAAAAGAAAAAAAAGAAAAACATTTATAAAAATTAAAAAACCAGTCTCTCTCTCTCTCTCTCTAAATTGATGAGTCGATGTTTGGTTGAAGAAGCTCGAACAATCAGCGGCAATGGAGATGTGTCTCTGAGAAGGAGCTAGATTGAAGCTTTGTCTGTAAATTTGGAAACTTTGGAGGAGGAGAGAGAGTTGTCGGAAAATATGCGCGTCACTTGAAATTCTGAGTTTTAGAGGGCTAGATAATCTGGGTTTGGAGGGGCTGGGTTTTGGAGGGAGGAGGCTGAGTAATGAGAGATGGTGGTGGTTATGGTGGCATAGTTGTAGATCTGAGATACTGCTGTTGTTGGTTAATTGGTAATTATGTTGCGGATAATCGTCTTGGGAAGAATTAAATGAGCCCATGAGCATTTACTTCTTGATCTTTCAGCTGGGTAGCTTTAGCAAGCTACTTTGTTCAAGAACTTTGGCTGAGTGTTAGAGTTGAGAGGGGAAGAGACGGAGAGAGAGAAAGTCACCTTTTTTTTCTTTCATTTTCTATTTTCTAACTATTTTAGTTTATAATAATAATAATAATCAAATATTAAGTCACGTGCATGACATGTAATTTTTTAGACGGAAAAATGGACGAAATTCAAAAAAATTAACAGCAATGGCTAAATTAGCAATTTTAATTAATTAATTCGAGAGCTAAATTTGCTGATTTTTTTAATTTCAGAGATTTAATTTCTACAAAGTCATATTTCACGACATAAAACAGCTGAAAATCCCAAATGTATATATATATATATATATATATGACAGAAATCCGTACTACAGCTTATGTAGAAAATCACTACGCTTGGCATTGAACTTGCAGAATTATTCGACCAAAAAAAATTTGCAGAATTTGTTGCCTTGGCTTGATCACGATTCACATGAATGGTTGCCCAATCCATTGATCTTTTTTAATAAAAAAAGAAAAAGAAAAAAATTATTAAATTTTTTTAAAAAGAGAGAAATTTAATTAAGTTGGTACAATCTGGGGCATCAAAGGTGGAAAGACATTGGGTTCAAAAAGCTACCAACTTAATTTGAATTGTGCAAACTAGAAGTATATGATAGAGAGAGCACACACAGAACTACAGACTATGATAATATGTTTGATTGCATAAACGACCATCTTATTCAATTAATATTCGATCATAATAATTTTTAGGTAGTAAATACATCCAATAAGGCATAGCAATCGTTCCTTCCTTGGCCTTTTCTGCTTTTCACATATAAGTTTTTTTTCTCTCTTAACTGTTGTTGTACCAGAACTGTTTCTGAAGATAGTTAACAACCTTGTTGTCCACTTGGAAGGCCTTGGCTAGAACATCAGGATTGATAGGAGGCTTCGAGCCAAAAACTGCATTTGCAATGGTGATAACGCCTGGGTTCTGGCTGCTAAGGGCGGCAAGGGCCACAGCGTTGACGTGTCCCACATTGAGTTGGAAGTGAATGAGACCAATTGGGAACACAAACACATCTCCCTTGTTCAATACTTTAGTGAATAGGCGATTGCCATCACCGTTGGATGTAACGAAACCAACATAGAGTGTACCTTCCAAGACTACAAGGATTTCGGTGCCACGAGGGTGAGTATGAGGAGGGTTTAGGCCATTTGGTCCAAAGTCTATGCGAGCTAGGGATATGCCGAGAGTGTTCAGTCCGGCTATTTGGTCCACATTTGCAGGTGTCACCGTCGAACCAACCGGATTTTGTGTGCTTCTTGGAATTTGAAACCCAGAGAGGAAGAAATCGTTCGCATTGGCAAGCTTAGGATCCTTGCAGAATTTCCCATTCACAAACACCGCAATCCCATTCAGAATCACTGGTTGTACAAAAAAAATAATAATTAAACTTTTAGTATTAGAGCTATTTGGACCGCATATACTTTCTTCTCTGTAAAAAAAAAAATAAAGTAATTAAACTTTGGGAGACTTTGGAAAAGACCAAAGGAGAGAGAAATTTTTTAAAAGAAGCCAAAATGGACAAGATTGCCCTTATTTATTTTTGGATTTCCTAAGGAATCCTTTACATTCGTATGTCTTTGGTTTGAAAGTTGAGAGATTTTTTTTATCTTTTTTGAAAAAGTTTTGGCTTTTCCAAAAGTGAAATTTTTTTTGTGGCTAAAACCTAAATTTACTTTAAATAAGTTTCCCCCCTAACATACGTTAAATCCACATAAGTGGAACCCATCTGATCTGTTAGAGAGGGGCTCATTACGTTGGTCAGATGTGGTACAAATAGCATTATTCAAATATCTATAAAGATAAGTAATTAAATAAATAGATTATTGTTCATGCATGATAAGCCATGCGAAAGCATATAGCTAACAGAAAAACAATCTTCATAATATTCTTAAAGCCTGACCAAAATAATTAATGAGGAAATAATAGTAGGGTAAAATATAATATATATATATATATAGTGCATATTAATGTATATACCAGGAGATTTGGTGTCATTGATTGCTACACAAAAGTCCTGAAGAGGACTGGGATCAGAGGCTGAGGCAAGGAAGGTTGCAAATGCCAATATGGCCAGAGTGCTTATGAGAAAATGAACACCTTTCATCGTAGTTGGCTTAGAGAGTTGGTTTCAGGGTGGGATGAAAATCCTTCATGGGATATAAGTCTATTTATAGATTGGAGAGAATGAACTAGTCTTGTCCTCTTACAGATATAATTCTTCTTGTGGAAGCAGGTAATTAAGGACTTGAATATAATATATTTAGAAGCAGGTCAAGACTTGGAAATTGATAAAATCTTTTTTTGTATTTTTTATGTCAAAGAAAAAACTACGTACGAGGTCAGGTGAGGAAGAAAAGAATATATGTAATCATGATGACAAAAACCAGGTACTAGGAGTTGTACCAAAAAGAAAGAGTAGTTAAAGGAGATAATTATTTTAAAAAATTTAGGTGGTATTTAACCAATGGAGATGTTCGTTGTGCTTTATCTAAGAACCCCTAAATAAAAAACCCAAAGCAATTGTTCAATGTTTTGTGCTATATGGATTCCTTCTACCAAAGAGAAAGAAATTCTTGTTTCCCATGAACATTGATGGTGACAATTTGTCTCCATATAAAGTATAACAGTGCCCCAAATTGCTCCTGTCATTTCCACCTGCACCATAGAAACCTGAGTCCATGTCTTTTTCTTCTTTTCCATTTTCCACCTTCTAGCTAGTTTGAAGCTGGTCTTGCTCTCTGTTTTTCGATGCAGCGGTTGCTCTTCACTATTCTGCAATTTGGAGTTAATTTGATGACTAAAATTCCTGCTTGCATAACAAACATGGGCTTAGCTAAGTTTGTTAGAGCGGATTTACTCCTCATTCTGCACCCGAATTCAAATCTTCCTCCTCATAGTTTAAATTAAATTAAAGTAGAATATTGTATGAATAAATTTAAAACAATTCTGCTTGTAGACTTAAAATGCGAGTTAGCACTTCCCAACCCCAACCCTAACTTCCCTCTACCCGAGCAATACTATATAACCCTAGCTTGAGGGGTGAGGAGGTCATTGTTTCTCCTCCTGTCTCCTCTCTCTCCCTCACTCTCCTCCCCCTCTCCTTTCTTCCCCTAATAGTGAGTAGAAGATCATTCTCTCGGGTCCGATTTTCATGGCCCTTCACTCTTCCTTCCGGCATTTCCCTGTTCTTTGTTTTAAGGTTTCCTTTTTTTTTTCTTTTTTTCTTTTTGGGGTAAAAAATGTTTCCTAAGTTTGTGTTGTGTTTTGTGGGCTTGTTGCCTTTATGTGAGTTTTATAACTCTAGTGGGCTCTATGCTTTTTGTGTTGCATTTGGTTGAGCTCATATCATGGGCTCACTTTAGTGTAACTAACTTTGACCTTGTATTTAATGAAACGTGATTTCAACCGAAAAAAAGAAGAAAGCTTAAAATGCATCTTTCGGGCTAAGATCCAAAATGCGGGCCCATAAAGTATAACAAATTCCTCCGCATCATATACCATATGTCTTATTTTACACTCACTTTGTGAATGCTTTGTTTTAAAAGAAAAAAGAATTGGACAGATCAAATCAAATGTATCATATCAACTATCACCTAAATATCACAATCAATAACATCTTTTTCCACTATAACATCAAGGGCCTATATAGCAGTAAAACGCCTCAATAATATCTAATCCAAGACTTAACATTCCACGTAAACACATTTCTTTCACCTCCCACACATCAAATAATTCTCTACGATACTGGTTTCATCTTCTTGTTTGGGCTGCTTCATGCTAGCTGCACTCTCCCCTTCTATGGGTTCATAATCCCCACACTCTTTGAGAGTCATAATCACCAGAAATTACATTTATAAGGGTTTTGATACATACAAAATACAATAGAATTCAACGTACAAATTAATGTTATTGATGAAAACACAAGAAATGTGAAGAGAACTTATAGATTGAAGCCAAACGTGAGCATGAACCGACCACAATCCTCGATATCCATAGGAAGAACAGTTGAATGTAAGGTTTTGATCATATGTCTTCCATCATCCTGAACAAATATTTGAAACGTGGTGATACAAATATGTTGAACCTTGTAAAATTCATAATTAGTGCCAGTCTTAATATGAAAGAAGTCTTGGTTCCCCAAATGAACAAAATAGTCACTCTCTAGCCCATCAAGTGGACATGGTAGAGATGCAATCGGCAGCGTCCATATGCATGGGCCCTCTTCCGTTAATGTAATGACTTGAAGTCACTCATAACTTATTCTACAAGTAGTTTATTTCGTGTTTATCACTCTAAAGTCATTAAGGCTGAAAAGTCTTGAACCAGTTTATAAGTTGAAAAATAATGCACGTTCGGTGGAGACTTCTACAAGCTTGCAGAATTTTATAGAATAATTTAGAACACAAAGTCGGTGGATGTATTCCCTAAACACTAGTTACTAACTTAATTGAAGCTACAATATGTGGCTGGAATTACAAGTTAATGTCGGTTTACTAGAATAACCGACTTTACTACTTGGTTTGTTCCCTCTATAAATAGGCATTAAGCTTTCTGTTTGTAATCAAGCTAGTGATAAAGGCCAATAAGCCAGAAATAGGAAGGATGCCAATAAGCCTAAACACTAGACACTAAACACTTTCTAGTTGAAGAAGGCCAATAAACTTATTACTAAAAACATCCTCTGTTTCATGGTAACGACTTACCACAATCCCTAAACACATACCTTTAGTTTTAATACCTTGAAAATGCAATTTAGTCAACCTGGTAATGACTTACTATCGAAAAAAACCAATTACTCTCATGTCAATGTCATCCCCAGCTTGTAATTTGTTACACAGAGGATTGCAACCCAGGCAGAGATGGGATTTGGAAATCCTTTTGAATGGTAGCATGTTTGGGAGGTCTGAGCAACGAGGAAGTTTCCTTGAAGTTTTTGGAGAATTCAAGAAGAAAAAAAATAGCATTATAGTGTCACCACAGCACCAATCTTTACCTCTTCTTATTCCGCGACTCTGTCTGTCCTCCGGAGAATTGGAACCATGTTGTGTCCTACTCCTCCTCAGCAGCAGCAACCTCAATCTCTGCAAGCCTTGGCACGCAGCCAGTCCTTGTGTCTTCGACAATCTCAGTCTCTCCGGACTTCACAACGCTGCCGCTCTTTAAACTACAATTCAGGTTTTTTGTTTTGTTTCTCACCTCTAAATTTCAATTTAAAGGTCCAAATTAGGTTCTCATACATTAGACTAGCCGCTCAAAATGTAGCAAGAATTGAATTATTTTTCCCTTCTTGTTATTTAGAGGTAGAGATTACTGTTTGGAGTTTGATCTCAACTGTTCAGTGCCATGCCTTGAAAGAGAAGGAATAGAAGATCGAAGAAATGCAGAGTGATGAAATGTTCTTCTTCTCTCTTGCAGAAATCGCAGAGAGGACTATATTTCTCTTCTATTAGAATGAGCAACACAAAGCGTGTACTATATAACTGTTAGCCTTAGCTGGATTCACACACAACATATTGAATATCAGCCACACATCTAGCTATTCTAGGATCACTACACGTGGCTATTTCAGCCTTATATTTTGGAGCCTTCCACCTGTCATTCTCAGCGACTAAGTGCATACACAATTATAGTTCCAGGCTTAGACTATACTAATCAGCTCACTACTTCTACAAAATCCCTTTTATAGACACAGCTCATGCAAAATAATCAAGGAAGATGGGGATGCTTAATGAGCGGTGATCAATAACTCCAAGACTTGAAGTCAAGTCGTCTGCAGGATTGATATTTATCTTGCTGGAAACATTGTTCCACAGTCAAAGTCATGTCAGTTTATTTCCATTCTCTTTTATTTCCATTTAATTTTTTTAGGTTAGTGAAAAAAATCTTGTGGTGACTTGGTCTGAGTCATGTCAGTTTGGCATCTTTGTTTGAAATATGTCTAGTGGTGGTTCTACATTGAGGGCGGATAAGGCTACAGCCTGGCCCAAAATTTTCCAACCAAAAAAAGTACATATCTTTATCCCAACCTAAATAATAATAATAATAAAAAGAAACGCATAACTGCCAAGTTGATCTCTCCTACTCTTTACCTTTTGGCATCAACTTTTCTGCATTTGAGGGTAAGGTTAATTATATTCCTTAACTAGGTGTATTTTTCATGTTCATTAATGAAATTTACTTGTGCAGTTGAGTTTAGTATGTAAGTTTTGCCTAATCATCTTTGAAATCATGGATCCACCACTAAATCTGCCTCATGTTCTACATTTTCTCTAAGGCTAAATGAGTGGTTTATTATTCGGGCATATCAGTTGTTTTAGAAATTTAGTTCTTTTGGGTTTTGTGAGTTTGGCTTTGGATCATGTATTTTTAAGAACTTTTCATATTAAGAGAGGCAATAACATATTAAATTCACACACACTATACAGATGCTAGGACTCAAACCCAAAACTTTTCTTAAAGAGAGCGTTTATTCCGAACCACCTTAAAAGCGGAATAGACTTTTGATTGCAAAGCTTTTCTTGAATTGTAACAAGGCAGAGCACTCATCAACCTGGCCAAGTGTCTGAGGCTGAACAGATAAAATACAGTAAGTAGCAATGAGTAATAGCAAAATCAAATAACGTACAGAAATAAACTTTGACCACCGCCATTCCATTCTCGCTTTTATAAAAATTAATATTTGGAAGTGAGAAAATTACAAAAATTAATAAACGGAGAAGGTGAACAGAAATTGCTTGAAGTCAAGTCGTTTGCTCAGAGTCTGTCTCCATGTAGACTTTTAAGTCATTAAGGCTAACCATTCAAAAGTCGTTAAAGTCTTTTCTAAGAAACAAATTTATGCAAAACATGTCAATTTTAATTTTCAATTAAAACTAATAACCAAATAGGAAAAATTACAAGTACTTGAAGATTAAGCTTATTACTAGAATCAAGAAATTCTCAAGACATAACTTGCAATCCACTTTATTAAACCATACCCATTTCAAATTTAGCTACTCGAGAACACTACATATTTGAGTACTTGTTGAGAAATACATTACAAATATATTATTGAACATCTACAAATAACTTACACCACCACATATGCAAAATATACTACACAATTGGTACGAAACCTCACACCACAACAACATGATATTCTTTCAAGGCTCAAATACTTCCCTTATGGACACATCAAACATGTATACATAAACACAGATGCATGGCCTTGGGCTAAGTTCTGCGTCCCCTCCTAGCCCTTGTGCCTCTTGGCTTCCTCCTCCTACTAAACGTCTCCACAAACCATTCGTGCTTCTTTGTTGTCCATATGTTCCCAACAACCACTCCAACTATCAGACCACTAGTAACTCCTGGCACAACCACGTACCAATCTAGTGCAATTTGAAATACAGAGTCTTCATCTTCTTCCACGATTGATGGTGGTGGCCACGTTAAGCTCTCAGAATCTTCACATTTCTTTGGTAGATACTTTCCACATAGACCTGAGTTTCCTTCGTAAGAGTCCTCCTGGAATGCATCGAATTGTTCGCCAATTGGTATAGGCCCGGAGAGATGGTTATGGGATACATTAAAATATGCAAGGAAAGTGAGTTGTGCTAAATTACTCGGGATCCTTCCTGAGAGCTGGTTCTGGGAGAGATCTAACGATTCGAGAGCAGCCAAGTCCCCTAAAGATGAGGGGATGTGACCAGTGAGAGAGTTGTTGGAAAGGTTCAGCAAAACAAGGCCTCTTAGGTTCCCAACGGGACCTTCTGGAATCTCTCCTTCAAATCTATTACTTGACAAATCTATGAGTGTGAGAAGATAAGGGGTCTTTTCATATTTCAAATCAACACCTTTGCCACTTATTTTCATTGCGTAATGAAAATAAAAGTATTGTCCACCGACGACATCCGTATATACTTCAAAATAAGTTCGTTGGTTTTCATCAACATATTTCATGGAATTCCAGATCTCTAAGTAGTTAGAGGGCAACATACCTGAGAAACCATTGCTAGATAAGTCAATGATGCGCAAATTTGGGAACTCATGTTTAGTTGCAGGCTTCCCAATTACGCCATGAAATCCATTAGACCGCAAAATGAGAATCCTTAATTCTGGAAGTGCCCCAAACCAAGATGGGAAGATGTCACTCATCTGATTGTTTGCAAAATTAAGAACCCTTAACTGAGAACAATTCATCACCCCCCTTGGTAGCTTCCCCTGCAACTGATTATAACTAAAATCAACAATTCTCAAACTAGCTTTGCTTGGACATATTGGAGGAATATAACCACCAAAAAAATTGTTATGCAGGGACAATATTTCCAAAACACTAGAGTTACCCAAACATTGTGGAAGCATGCCACTGAGGTTGTTGTTGGACAACTCGAGAACTTGAAGATTATTGAAGTTGCAGAACATAGGTGAAATTTCTCCAGTATATTCGTTCTTTTCGACAGCATAAAATCTGATTGATTGCGGTGGAATTGGCAGAGGTCCTTGTAACATGTTCAACCCAAGAGTCAGAAAGATCAGATTTTTCCATGGGAGAATGCCTGGATATTGGTCAAATCCTGTCAAAAAGTTGTCATAGAGACGGAGTTCCAACAAAGTTTCAATAGTTGCATTCCAGACCCATTTCGGTATTGGGCCGTGAATATAGTTGTCAGAAAGGTCTAGCTCAGTCAACTCGGATTGATTTTTCAAAAATTTTGGAAACTCTATTAAGTTGCAGAAGCCCAGTGCTAGAGTTTGAAGCTTTGGAAGAGTAGCACTTAAATCATTTCTGATCTCCACAGATAACATGTTGTTCGATAATTCAAGGCCCTTCAACTTTTTGAGCTTGGAAAACTGATCGAACTCAACCAACCCACTCAAGTTATTACCGGAAAGATGAAGATATTCAAGATTTTTGAGTTGGAAGAGCGACCTAGGAATTGGTCCTTGTAAATTGTTATCACCAAGGCTTAGAGTGGTTAACTGGGTCAACTTCATAAACCAAGATGGGATTTGACCTGATATTTCATTAGCGGCCAAGTTTAGAAATTCAAGTTGTGTCAGGTTAGACACAAAAGATGGGAATTCTCCCTCTATGTTGGTATCTCCAAGGTTCAAGTGGTAGAGTTTGGTTAGTTTTCCAACCCAAGAAAAAGAAACAGACAGCACGCCCTTGGAAACGTCATTAAATGAAGACATGGAAAGGTAACTGAGTTGGGTAAGGTTTCCGAATGAAGATGGAACATTGGGATGAAAATTACACCCTGAGATGGCAAACACAATCAAGGAATGAAGGTTTCCGAGGGAGGTAGGCAGTTGGCCAGAGAAATTCGTGTTGGCAACATCCAATTTCTTGAAAACATTGCTCTTGTTAAAGGTGGGAAAATAGCCTGTTAGGTCTCAGTTAGAGCTTACATAAAGAACCTCTAAGTTTGGTAGGTGGAAAATGCCAACTGGGAATTCCCCATACAACCCACAATTGTCAAGTTGGAGAGATGTAAGAGAAGATGCATTGACCAAGATATCAGGCACAGTGAAGTATATGTCTACCCCACTAAGATGAAGCTTTTTTATGTTGGTCAAGTTTTGAACGAGGCTTCTCAGGTTGCCCTTTGTCAATTTTAAATGGCTACTATAAGAAGTGAGATCAAGAGTAGACAACTTGGATAGCTTTGAAATTTCTGACGGAATTTGGCCGAAAAAGGCTGAATTTGAAAGGTTGAGATATGTTAAACTCGTCAGATCATGACCCAATCTGGATGGTATTTCAGACCCATCGAAGTCATTATCTGAAAGGTCAAGCCTTCTGCAAGTGAATAAGGTGGAAGAGAGTGCTGTTGTAGTTGATGGAACCATAAAGACAGCTGCTTCGGAGGTCAAGACCAATAACATGGCTGGAGTCCTCATCGCACTCGACACCGTCCCATGAACAACAGTTACTCCTCTCTCCACCATGTTCAGTCCAAGATGCAACCTTTGCACAAGACAAGGTTCCCCAGAAGCAGACTCGTCAATCGAAAAGCTTCGCTTGAACAGCAACAAGGCAGAGCACTCCTCAACGCGGCCAACTGCCCGTACTGTCTGCACAAATGAAAAATAGTGAGTAGCAATGAGTAATAGCAAAATAAGAGAGCGTATAGAAATAAACTTTGGCCACTGCGATTCCATTCCCCTGGAAATTATCATTTCTGATAAATTATGTATGTATGTATGTTATGGCTCTCACATAGGAGAAATTAAACTCCTTTTATAGACACAACTCATGCAAAGTTTGAAGTCAAGTTATAGGTGAACAGAAATTTTTCGAGTGAAATCAGCCGATCGTAACTTAAAGACGACTTGAAGTCAAGTCGTCTGCCAGGTTCATCAATCTTTCTCTGGGTGGAATTGTTTTAGTCAGAGTCTGTCTGCATGTGGCTCTCTAACTTGAAGTCAAGCTATTAAGGCCAATCTAGCAATTAGTTGTCCCATGAAGGCTACAAGCCTTGAATCAAATTATACGTCATTGATCATCATCACCACAAACATTCTTGTCCGTGGAGCAGATTCCATATGTATGGACCCTCTTCCATTAATGTAATGACCTAAAGTCAAGTTTATCGTCTTCGATCATAACTTATTCTACAAGTAGTTTATTTCGTGTTTATCACTCTGAAGTCATTAAAACTGAAAAGTCTTGAATCAGTTTATAAGTCATTGATCATCATCACCACAGCAGTCCATATGCATGGACCCTCTTCCATTAATGTAATGACTTGAAGTCAAGTTTTTCGTCTTCAATCATAACTAATTCTACAAGTAGTTTATTTCATGTATATCACTCTGAAGTCATTAAGGCTAAAAAATCTTCCCTCTACCACTGCTTAAAGACTTGGAAGTCAATTCGTTTGCAAGACGTTCATCTTTGTCTCTGCTTAATATGCATGTACCTCACTGACCTGAAGTCAAGCTATCAAGGCCAATCTACTATTAATTAATGTAATGACTTGGTCAAGGTTATCGTCGTCATGAAAAAATCAATGAACTTCCTTTGAAAAAAGACTTCCTATTGAGGACGTCTTTTGTCTGTATATAAAACAAGTGATCGCCTTTTATTTTTTTTTAAACGGAGGTCTTTTCTCTGGAAAAAAAAATCATTTGAAACTACCAGTGACACGTCACACCTGGTAGGGAAGTTTCACTCCTAAAAGGCGAGGGAGATTGTGGACAATGGACGGTATAAGTTGTTGAGTATTTTCTTCTTTCCGACCAAAAATTTTCAAAAAAGTTGCTTTACTATTATTATTATATATAAATAACGTTCAAAAGCACGAATTAAAGGAGAGGAATGAAAAAAAAAAAAAAAGATACATTCGGAAATGGAAAATGAGCTGTCTTTGCTTACTTGGTTACAACTTTACAAAGAATGCGTTGACATTGACTTCAAGTCAAGCTTCATAGATTCCACTATTACTAGTCTTTTTATGTTTGATTAAATTTCAAAGTAATTTTTGAGTATGCCAACACCAAGCTGTTTATTAATCACTTAAAACAGTTGCGGAGTTAGAAAATTTTCATAAAAGGGGCACTTCAAATGTTAATTCAAATATATTTTTCGTTAGGGTCACAATTAAACTAATTTTTTACTTTATACAAAATTCCTAAACTCCATTATTTTATATGTTTCCTTAACTATCTACTCGTTATCGATCCTAGCAAACAATCAAATAAAATATACTCACTAAGAAAATTTGAACGGTAAGTTTGTTCACCCCGTTTTGTGATTTCTCCTGAGATTGAAGGGCAAAGTTCCCCACTGCCTTAAAAATCATTGGCTGGTCAACAAATCAGCTTTCTTTGATGTATGAGCGTGCCACTGCTAGCAATGAAAATCCTAGCATACTTATTCTAGAGTAGATAACTTGCGTCTCAAGTCACTGATTTCTATAAATAAACGATTGTGAATTTGGGTGATGAATATCTCCCAAGTAAGTTCTTTTCTTGCATCAGACTGGTGAGGACTTTAACAATTTATCTCTGTAAAAAGAGGTTGTTCTGGCCAGAATGGTTGATGGAATTTAAGTTGTCTTAAGCAGAACTACCTTTTACAAAACTATAAAAATAAATACCCACGCTAGAAAGATAGAAAGACAGCTGGAACTCCATTTCTCTCTGGATGGGAGGCTCTGATCCGGGCTGGACTGGAAATATCTGGGCTAGACTGAACTGTTAACAACTTCAATTGCTAAACTTCAGCTGTATATCGATACCAAAGGTCAATTTTGACAGAGCTTTAATATACTTCAAGCTTTTATGAGGTTTTTGACTGGGCAGAACTGCGGCTTCTTCAGTCTGAGAGGGCAAAAGTGGTTGTTCTTGAGGACTTCAGTGGGCTAGAGACTGCACTGTGAAATTTGTTGAGGTTTTCATGTTTGGGAAAGCTCAAGCTCTACCTGTCTTGGTTTTTTGCTTAACAAAATTTGTAACGAGAGAAATCTCATTTTAAATGACTTATTTTCTAAGTCTGAACCTTGGGAATTCTGATCTAAAACTGGTTTCACTTGGAATTCAAGTGAGCTTCTGGTTGATTTTGAGTTGTTTGTTTGGTTAATGAATTGATCCTTTTTTTTGTTGTGTTGTGTTGTGTTTCAACCTATTCACCCTCTCTTCTATTTATAGAAAAATGTTTTAATAATGGGCGGCAATTTCTTAAGAAATATCTTTTTAATTTTAAAACACAAGAAAAAGGAATTTTATCTAATTTTTGGCAGTCGAGCTCTCAATAGTCACTTCTTTGAAAGAGAACCTAACTCCTTTCTAATCCAACTGCCCTTGTGAGATCTCAAACCGTGATGGTTAGCTTGATTTCCTGTTTGAACAACTCTCTG
>NC_024131.1:16558299-16573140 GCF_000346735.1 Prunus mume
ACGCGCGGCCCGGCCCACCCACAAAAGCCTGGCCCGTTAGGCCCGCATACATATATAATTATGTATAAATAAGAGTTTAGGATTAGGATTATATCACTTAAATCGCATATATAATCTGTTTCATTTCATTTACTTTTCTTTACTCATTCCTAGTTTATAATTGGATGATTAGCACAGTAATTTGTGTCAATTATTAATACAACAATTATATATATATATATATATAAAAATAAGATGAACAATATACCATATCACTAAATATAATCATATCACGAAACATAATCGTACTACTACCACCAAATATAATCATGTTTTTCTTGAACATATCACCAAACATTTACATATTTATTTATACCATCCTTTAAAAATAATATCTTTTTGATTCTTATTATTTTTTAAAATTATTTCTTAAAACGTATTACGGTCTAATTATGTAATAACCTCAAAAATAATACTATGTTTTATTATTTTTGTGGAAAATCTTATTAAGTTGTATGACTTTATTGGGTATTTTATGAATTTGGTTTGATGTGAAAATATTGGAATTAAATGAGTTTAATCTCAAATTTAGACTAAAATGCCCTTATGATTAAGTTTATGATTTTTTTCGAATGAAGTAGGCCCTTTTCGGCTCAGCCCAATGGGCTTGGGCTTTGAATTTTCTAAAAAAACCCAGCCCGGCCCGGCCCGATATTTTCTCTCTCCTCTTTAAATCCCAGCCCGGCTCGGCCCAAGCCCATTAAATTTGGGCCGGGCTAGCCCGGCCTGGCCCATTGACGAGCCCTAGTTCTGGGTAGTGGATTAGAGGCTTTGCTGTTAATCTTGGTGTAGGACAAGTCTTGGAAGCTGAGTTATGGGGCATCTATCTTGGACTGAAAATTGCTTGGGATATGGGTTGCAGTGTAGTTGTGCTTGAGTCTGACTCAGCGATTGCGGTACACCTGCTTAATAAAGATGTGGAAGACTTTCATTCTCTTGCTGCTATGTTGTGGGGATGCCATAGACAGAAATTGGTATGTTCTATTCATCATGTATGTGGTGGCAAATAGATTAGCTGAATTAGGTTCATGTCTTGAGTTGGGTCTGTCAACCTTCCATGATCCTCCTGATAGTATTAGGTCTTTTCTTAATGAAGATTTACTTAGAGTATGTAGGCCTCGAGCCGTTGTTTAATTTCTCTGTTGGGCTTGGGCGTTAGCCCCGTTTCTTCACCGAAAAAAAAAAAGAAGAAAGATTGGAACTTTAACAATAATTTAACTAATGAACGAAGACCAATAAAAGCTAGGTTGTGAACTTTTTGTTCAAATAATTAAAACTTAAAAAACTTCGATTTTCCAATTGCAAATAACAAGAATTCCTGCCATGTGACAATTAACTTGAGTCAATTAATTCTTTAAAGTCGTCAAGGGAGAGTTGACCAAAATAACCTCAATTCCAATCCTCTAAACATCCAAAGCCACATAAATATTAAATAATAAACAAAACTAACAAAGCAAATCGACAAAACTAAACTAAGCATACATTGTGACGTCCCTAAAACTTGTTAAAGATTGGCTCACCATTGATGTGGGGAAGTAAACAAGTAGAAGAAAACAACAAAAGGAGGTTGCTAGATCATCATGATGCAATTGCAGGGAGACCGGTCGGCAATTGCCAACTAACCGGTTGGTATTCTCGAGAGAGCGCCATTGCCAGGCTACTGGTGTGCAATTTCCTGCCAACCGATCGGTTTTCGCAGATTTTGCTGACCTGTTGCGTTTTAAGCCTATTGCGTTCTAACAGAGAGAGGGAATTACTAAGGGTGTGAGAGTTTACAAAGCCATCAAAAGGTTTGAGGAAGGGTGTATCTTTCATGTTTATAAATGTTATTGTTCAAGGACTCAAAATAAAAGAAAATATTGCCTTTCATGTTTATATCCAAACGATTTTAGTCATTCAATTTCGAGGCATTAATTGTGTTTGGGCTTAATTTTGTTGAGGGCCAAAATGTGGCTATCATTGAATTTATTAAATAATAGATCTTATGAGACTTTGAGCTATTAAATAAGTGAAGCCCAATTTTTCCAGATTCTTTATAAATATCCATATTTATTAGGTATTAGGCATAACAATCCCTACTAATTAGGATTTGAGACATAGAGTATTTCTGTTTGGGTTTTAATACCTAGGAATCGAATTTGTTTTGGTTTTATCTAAAGAGAATGCCCAAATTCATTGGGCCTGTCTAAATTAGAAAGCTAAAATATAATTTTACTCTTTTTGTTTAGAAGTCCGGCCAAAATCAAATCTCATCATTCCCCTCTCTCTCTCTTGACTGGAAAATAGGACAGTCACATTCCCAATTTCACAGCGACTTTCCAACACCATAATGACCTTAAATGATATTGGGAAAGGGGGGTTTTCTCACACATACATTCTGCAAATTAAGGTCATTTCCATTTGGCTAGACCTCATTGGTCCATAAGAGAAAGAAAAAAGTGTCAAGTATTTTCAAGGCTATAGTCATGTCAATTTGGTTAGATTTGACAAAGATTCCCGTGAACTTCAAACATGAAATTAGTCGGACGTTTGGAAGATTTGTAAGTAATTCTAGTCGCCACGGGAAAGATTCTCCTATTTAAGTTAGGTATTATGACAACATATAAAGAAGACTGATAGTCGATGACAATCTCTCTCTCTCTCTCTCTCTCTCTCTCTCTCTCTCCATACAAATCATCTCAACAAATATCAAATTGATCACAATTAATCCCTAAAAATATTTCACACAAATTTCAACCCAGATTCTAGAGATTTCTAGAGGCCAATTCCCAGAGATTTTAACACCAACAAGATTGCTCTTCCATATGCTAGTATGATTTCCAACTCAAGTACCATACAATTTGTGATTATGTTGATTCATGCTGAAACAGTTCAGTCCGAGTTGATGTCGTGAATTGGCTTACTATTTGGTATGTAGCGGAGCAACCAGTCGAAGTAGCTAACGAACCGCTCAAATAGTGTAGCAAAGTGAGTGACCGATCGGTCTAACCACCAGACTGGTCAGTCGTCTGGTTTCCTATTTTAAGTTGATCGGATTATATGTTTTACCTATTTCTTTAGGGTTTTATTTTCATACTTTGATTCTAACCACAAAAGATAAAAATGTGACTTCAGGAGAGTTGTGGAAACATAACGAGAGAGATCGATACAGAGAGGAACCAGAGGGTTTGAGAAATGATGAGAGAGAGATTAAGGCCTAGGGTTTAGAAATGGGCAAGGGGGTTCTTCTTGTTAAATTGTTTTGTTCTTGTGGTTTGCTTTATTTTGCTTGTTGTGTTGGTTTATCAATTTTTGCCAGTTGGTTGCGTGCGCTCATCACAGTCCATTGGTAACAAGATCTCGGCGTGTTTTTACACTAGTCATCGAAAGCTCCTATGGTAATAGAGTTTTTATATGCTTTCAGATATTTTAATTTGCTCATGTTATTTACCTAACCAATAGTAAGATTTGTCATTAAATTTTGATTCAGACTAGATTTATGCTCTATAACCAGTTCATCGTACTTCATTGTTTTCATTCTTTAATGTAGTTTAGTTCATGTTTTTATATTGCACTAGATATAAATTGTGAATCCATTTCGCCATTGAAGGCTTAGAAAAAGAACGAAATGAACAAATTCATTTCTCAACGCACAGTGGCTTGGTTTGAAGTCAGGTTCCTGAACAAATTCATTTTGCAGTACTAATAGCCGCACGTTTGCATTTAAGACAGTTTTGGAGACTTTCCTTTGGCTAGACAGATTTGGAGTAAGTACTGTTTTTTTTTTTTTTTTTTTTTTTTTTGGTCAGAAAAATAAGTAGGCAATGCTTCTGGTGGCAGGTAAGCAAGAGCAAGTTGATCCTGGCAGAATATAAATTCTAGTGTACGTGTTAAAAACACAACTTTACTTTTCAATTTGACATGTTGCAAGTAAACTTGTAAAACTTTGCTGAGAACAGTTTGCTGCCTATCAAACAAACGGGTTCTCAAAATATATGCATGCCACTGCTAAGCTAAAATTATGCATTTCATTCTAGAGACAAAGTTGAGTTCTGTCAAATAGTCTTTCAAATTACACACACAACCACACAGTCCAATATCTCATACAAACTCGAAAGCATACACAAACAAATGGAGAAAATAAAGAGGAAAAAGTGGGGAAAAAAAGAGAGGTAACCTATGGATATGTCATTAATAGGCTTGTTGACCCACATCATAGGCCTATTAATTGATCTGCCCACCTCCCCCCGTGGTTATTGGTGGTCTAACAGCCCTTAAGCTTCCAGCAACTTCCTGTACATAAAAAGACACACACATATTTGCATTAACTGAGAACATATATATAACGTATTTAATGTACACAGTATCAGGCTATCAGCTGAAGTTTATTTTCTGGTACTTGTTTTCTTAATCCTGGAAGACGTTTTAAGTACGAATCGCCTTTCAGTGCTCAATAATAAATAAAAATAAAAAGAAATTGATGTCTGTAAAGAGAGAGAGAGAGAGAGAGAGAGAGAGAGAGAGAGAGAGACTAACAGAGGTTTGTGTAGTAGTTGAAGATGGAGCTGGATCAGCTTCTGTTGTGTCTGTTGCTGTGACTGATGGATCTGCAGCATCATCTTGTAGCTCTACTTGGGAGGTTGAAGGAGCAATTTTATTAGGGTTTGTTTCAGTGTCTTTTTGCCCATCATCTTCCTCCTGTGCTCTATTCTCAATACCCAAACACTTGAAAAAGGCCCTAACTGCTTCTTCAAGGAAGTGGCATGGGTGTAAGTAGAAATTATAGGAAACACCTCTCTTCTCTTTCACCTCCGCCTCCCCATCATCAGTTGATACTTGTGAGCACTCCATTTCAACAAAGTCCTCTTTTTCTTCTTCTTCTTCTGCTTCTTTTTGTGTTTCAGACAGAGAGATTCACCTACTTCTTTAATACCCTCTTAAATGCTTCTGCTCTCCTTCAGTTATTGCTTTGAATACCTGTTTTCTTCTCAGTTTTCACAAATGTACAAAATTGCCCTTCTCTTTTCTCTTCTATTACATGACTTGCATAAATCTTCAGAAATTAAAGTTGGGGAAAAATAATTAATCCGTAATGTATGTGACTGAAAATCTACAACATGCCTTTTGGAACACATCGAATGAGGTATGCTGATGAGCAACTAATTTTACGTGCCATGCAAATTTGTTGGATTGCTAATTCAACGAAATAAATCTCCTGGGTGGCACGCGTACGATATATGATTGTATTTTATGATATCTTTGGTTTAAGTGATTGGTTAATTGTGTGGGTCTTGTAATCGAGTTTTTCTATTTTTATTAACGATATTTCTATAGTTTGACAAAAAAATAAGAAGATATTATTAGCAAGAGAAAAGCTACTAAATCAAATGGCAGTTGATAATATTGTTGTCATTTTTAAAAGTGGCGTGTATTAGCTTTTTTCTCTTTTTTATACAAAGTAAAATTATGCAGCTAATGAGGCAATTAAGACGAAGTTATTCTAAGATTCATCATTCATGGTGACATAAATGAAATACATGTGTGTATTAGGTAATTAATTTTGATGGAGCCATCACCGCCATGCTACCAACTCTTGGAGCATGTATGCTGTCCAAGGAATGTGCCTCGTGTCTTTTGTCACCTAATCTCATGTTACGTTCCTCTCTTCACTTACGACGTACTAAGATTTTCTTTCCCCTTTATTTAAGTCATCACACTCCACGTTCTTGCTTATACTACTTATTTTCTTTGCAGGAGAAAAACTTTCCTGGTACGGGGATGCCAGGTTACTTTTGCACCTCAATATCTCAAGCCAATTGCACAGATGTAGAGATTGGATGAGAGAGAAACCTTACTTTTTGGTTGAGTTTTTTATTAAAATATGTTTTTAAAAGTTTTTAGAAAAGATTGGCAAGTGGCAGTATCCTATTAGCTTGGGATAATGACTTGGAAGACTGACTTGATATCCCCATGCCAGGAAAGTTTTTCAGCTGGTTCAGGAGCGGCACTGAGCGCGACACATCACATCGCATAAGCTTTTCTCTACGTAGTGTATTTGTTTCGTTCAGTTCCCAAATAGCATTGGCTATTTACGCGAAATTGACAAATATCGTACGCTTATGCTTCAGCTGTAGCTTGTGCGAAATGGGCTTTTTGTTTGAAAGAAATTTATTGACAGAAACAACATTATTTCAGTCCTAGACAACTATTACAAAATCTTGATATGCCCCTTTGAAACATGCCTGAAGCTGTGTACTATGTGCTCCCTCCAAAGAAAATGAACCCTAACCCCAAAATTTGCTGTAAAATCGAAAGCAAATTCATCTAACCGCCATTATTTTTTACTATATTATTTCTATTCCCAAAAGGCTTACGTAGGCGTCAATGCTTACGCTACACTTTATAGGACATAAAATGCGACATATTACATGAAAACGATTTAAAACATTGATATTAATTGAAAACAACAAATGATCCCAAAGGACAAGAGAAGTTGAATATGATTTAGACTTGACTTCGTGTTCCCCTATGAAGTTTTACAGGTGGGTACGGTGCAGTCCAGTTTGGTTGACTACCAAAACCCAATGCTGGCCTTCGGGGTGGGCAAGAGGGGCGTTGGCCATGGGCCTCCAATTAAGGGGCCCCAAATTTTTTATATTATACCATTGTCCAATTTATTAATTGAAAAAACAGAAATAATACGCGATTAAATTAGGTTTCTTTGTTTCCTCTTCCTAGAAGGTTTTTCATTTCCCACGCAGAAACAGAAACAACTTGTGCTTGAGGAAGGTGATTCCTCTTCAGATAAGGCAATTCCTCTCCTAGGTTAGTTTCTCTATGGAACAACTCTATTTAATCCACCCATCTCTTAATAATCCACGCTACCATATTTTTCTCCGTTATTCCCATCTCTCTTCAATCCATCCATTATTTTCAATTTTTCTCATCCTTTTTTTATCATATCATATTGTAACCCTAATAATCAATCTCACACTAAAAAGCTCACAAATTGTCTTTGAAATTGATGGTGACCAAGAGAGGAGGAACATGAGAAATTGAAAAGATAATCATATATATAATTATATATATATATATATATATTTGTCCATATCCATCAAACAATTTTTTCAATTTCTAGATTATACACAAACAATGACTCTGCTGTTAAGAGACTTAAACTTTTTTTAATAGACCAAGTGAGATTATGCTCTATAATTGTTTATCGTAAAATCATTATTCACGCGCTACGTAAAATCATTGTATACTAGGGGAAGGGACCTCATTTAGTTTATCGCCTAGGGCCACCCAAAAGACAGGGTCGACCCTGCCGGAACCAACACCAAAACTTGGCACATCGATAAAGGGAAAGTGAGGGACCAACACTTCATGGATATTTATGAATTTTGAAACCGTATGCCCAAATTGGATCAGTCAGTTTGGTTCGATTTTCTACCTGATTTTTGGAAAAACAAATAGAATATGCGATGTTGTTTTAGTTAGAATTAGGGTTATTCATTTCATTAGTTCCTAAATTTTGACCAGATTTGCATTTGAGTCTCTCAATTTCCAAAATCGTTCCCGTGGTCTTTCAACTTTAGTTTTGTTAAGACAAATGGTCATGCCGCCAATTTTGTTAACTTTTTCTATTAAATGCAAGGGTAAAAATGGTATTTTAGTATTATTTTTAATTTCCAATTTCTGAATATTCCTTTCAACCAAAAAATAAAATTAAAAATTAGAAACTAAAAATTAAAAAATCTTATTCCTATCCTCAGTCAAACTAAAAATTAAAAATTAGTTCTTATTCCTAAAAACTTGAAGAAAAAAAAATATTAATATTTCATTCATATTTTAATCAATTTAAAATTTAAAAAAATTAAAATACCATTTTACCCCTACATTTAACAGCAAAGTTAACAAAATTGATAGCATAACCATTTATCCTAATGGAACTGAAGTTGAAGAACCATGGGAACAATTTTAAAAATTGAGAGACTCAAATGCAAATCGGGTCTAAGTTCAGGGATTAATAAAATGAATAATCCATAGAATTAACTAGAATTAGCTACATTGAGGTATGTGATTCACGTTAGATAATTCAATTAGAATAAACAAAAGTAAGGTAACATTCATCATGTGAGAATTTAGATGGCTCCCTTTGTAATTTTTTTTTTCTTGTTGATCTAATAAATTTCTATCCCTTTTTTATCAAAAGATTTGTAGTACACATAAATAACATTACTCTAAATCTGAAGCCTTATTCAATGTTGTCATAGCTTATATGCGTTTTATTATAATTAATTATTATATATATATATATATATATCACGTTACATATTTGACTAATTCACAAGTCGTGTAAAACTATGTCCTCCCACACACATTGGAGATCAGCACATAAAGCACAAATTAAAATACGAAAGTACATGCAAGCTGTTAGAAAATCTGAAGCTTAATTAGATGGACGTAGCAAACTTTTGTTTCACATGTATGATGTACATGCATATCCATTAGCTCAAGCCTGCATGTGAGTTTCATGTATAGGATATAGAGACTATCAATTAGTCTGAGCACCACTCCCTGTGCTTATTTCTGGCCTTGCCGCACGAAGAGTAATTCTCTGTACATAACAACACAAATATACAGTTTAGAGGGAGAGAGAGAGAGAGAGAGAGAGAGAGAGATGAAGGGGGATTATATTCACCGGTCTTTTAGGGGCGTTAGAAGCAGCAGCAGGGTCTGCTTCCGGGGCTACTACTGCCTCTGGCGGTGGAACAACTTGCTCTGCTGCTGCCGTAGCTGACGTGGCTGGTGTCCCTTCAACAGAAAAATCTATATGCACTTGTTGTGTTGTTGAAGTTGAAGAATCCCCAACACCCAAACACTTGAAAAGAGCCCTAACTGCTGCTCCGAGGAATTGGTAACGATCATAAGAAACAGCAACCATCTTCTCAGTAGTGATGATGACCTCCTTTCCTGATGATGCCTTCTCCATTTTAATGATCCTTTAATTTTTCTTGTTTCCCTACTTCTTCCACCCCTCTCATTAAATAATTACTTGGCGTGTGGTATTTTTACAATTAAATAATGAAACTCGTGGTTCTTTCACTTGTAAAAAAATGTACAACATATTATAATCTGCCCCTTTTTTTCTTCTATTTTACACCACAATCATAGGCGCTCAGGTTCACCGAGTTGACCTTGCAGTTTTGTACTTACTATAACTACTATGACCAAAATGTTCCGCAGTCCGTAACATATACATCTAGAAGGTCAGTATGTATGTGCGTGCATGGAATTCATGTATGTATAGAAATTGCTGCTTGCATGTATAGCATGCATTTGTTGACTACCAGTACTAAGCTTTCTCATGCATGGGTCCTCGATCCATGAATCAACAATGGTAGCTTCACTAAATTTATTCACCAAAACTAATTACTGAACGGTGTGTTTGTATATACCCGACTCGAAAAATTTGTGATTGGACCCCTTTTGTAAACACTCATAGTTTTTCCTTATAAAAAAAAATTAAAAAAAATTTCAATTCCGTTGAAAGATTCAAACTTAGAACTTCTTTAATATTAGAAAAAGAAATACCACTAGATCAAGAGCCAGTTAATCACGCTTGTAGCTTCCTTCCATGTGATCATATGTACAATTTTATTTTGCATATTGTTGAGAAAAAAAAATATTAATATTTCATTCATATTTTAATCAATTTAAAATTTAAAAAAATTAAAATACCATTTTACCCCTACATTTAACAGCAAAGTTAACAAAATTGATAGCATAACCATTTATCCTAATGGAACTGAAGTTGAAGAACCATGGGAACAATTTTAAAAATTGAGAGACTCAAATGCAAATCGGGTCTAAGTTCAGGGATTAATAAAATGAATAATCCATAGAATTAACTAGAATTAGCTACATTGAGGTATGTGATTCACGTTAGATAATTCAATTAGAATAAACAAAAGTAAGGTAACATTCATCATGTGAGAATTTAGATGGCTCCCTTTGTAATTTTTTTTTTCTTGTTGATCTAATAAATTTCTATCCCTTTTTTATCAAAAGATTTGTAGTACACATAAATAACATTACTCTAAATCTGAAGCCTTATTCAATGTTGTCATAGCTTATATGCGTTTTATTATAATTAATTATTATATATATATATATATATATCACGTTACATATTTGACTAATTCACAAGTCGTGTAAAACTATGTCCTCCCACACACATTGGAGATCAGCACATAAAGCACAAATTAAAATACGAAAGTACATGCAAGCTGTTAGAAAATCTGAAGCTTAATTAGATGGACGTAGCAAACTTTTGTTTCACATGTATGATGTACATGCATATCCATTAGCTCAAGCCTGCATGTGAGTTTCATGTATAGGATATAGAGACTATCAATTAGTCTGAGCACCACTCCCTGTGCTTATTTCTGGCCTTGCCGCACGAAGAGTAATTCTCTGTACATAACAACACAAATATACAGTTTAGAGGGAGAGAGAGAGAGAGAGAGAGAGAGAGAGATGAAGGGGGATTATATTCACCGGTCTTTTAGGGGCGTTAGAAGCAGCAGCAGGGTCTGCTTCCGGGGCTACTACTGCCTCTGGCGGTGGAACAACTTGCTCTGCTGCTGCCGTAGCTGACGTGGCTGGTGTCCCTTCAACAGAAAAATCTATATGCACTTGTTGTGTTGTTGAAGTTGAAGAATCCCCAACACCCAAACACTTGAAAAGAGCCCTAACTGCTGCTCCGAGGAATTGGTAACGATCATAAGAAACAGCAACCATCTTCTCAGTAGTGATGATGACCTCCTTTCCTGATGATGCCTTCTCCATTTTAATGATCCTTTAATTTTTCTTGTTTCCCTACTTCTTCCACCCCTCTCATTAAATAATTACTTGGCGTGTGGTATTTTTACAATTAAATAATGAAACTCGTGGTTCTTTCACTTGTAAAAAAATGTACAACATATTATAATCTGCCCCTTTTTTTCTTCTATTTTACACCACAATCATAGGCGCTCAGGTTCACCGAGTTGACCTTGCAGTTTTGTACTTACTATAACTACTATGACCAAAATGTTCCGCAGTCCGTAACATATACATCTAGAAGGTCAGTATGTATGTGCGTGCATGGAATTCATGTATGTATAGAAATTGCTGCTTGCATGTATAGCATGCATTTGTTGACTACCAGTACTAAGCTTTCTCATGCATGGGTCCTCGATCCATGAATCAACAATGGTAGCTTCACTAAATTTATTCACCAAAACTAATTACTGAACGGTGTGTTTGTATATACCCGACTCGAAAAATTTGTGATTGGACCCCTTTTGTAAACACTCATAGTTTTTCCTTATAAAAAAAAATTAAAAAAAATTTCAATTCCGTTGAAAGATTCAAACTTAGAACTTCTTTAATATTAGAAAAAGAAATACCACTAGATCAAGAGCCAGTTAATCACGCTTGTAGCTTCCTTCCATGTGATCATATGTACAATTTTATTTTGCATATTGTTGAGACCCAAAAAAGTCACGGTTGGGCTGAAATAAATTCATGACCCAAAATTATACATTATTCAGGAAAGGCCCAATTTGGAGCATATAAAATCCGTCACGCACAAGTCACGCTCCTCATGCCATGTCAAATAAATAAATTTGTCATGCTAGGAATCGAGATTAAGATCATAAAAAATATGTAGCTCTACAAATCCATCAAGCATCATAATTAAAAAAGCATGCCAAGCAACATGCCATGCCAAGCGAGAAATCGCTATGTCACGCCCAACCACACTACAAGCCTAAAGTGGGCCCAAACCATTCAAATGTCCGGGGCTTGCTTGAATGGGTTGTGGTATGGATGGTAATAGATTGTCATGAGGCCTATAGATGGGCCAAGAAATGGAGGTTCTAGGTTGCTTGGAAGCCTCAGAACCCAAGCCCATTTCTTAGGCCTAAACATATGGGTGAGCACAAAAAGGGAAAAATAGTCCAACCAAAATAATCCAACCAAAATAACCCAACCAAAAGCCCAGTCAAAATGGCCGACTAAAACTAACCCCAATAGCCCAATAGGGGTGGCCCATTTGTTTAGAGGGTTGACTTCCTATCCTAGAAGGCTCATACAAATAAAAGTAGCAAACAACAAAAAAGCCCCATCTATTGGCTTAAGGATAAAGCCATAAAGAAGCCATGGAAGACCACGTTGGTTAATGGGAAGGAAGAAACAAGTTTCAAAGCAAAAGAAATATGTAAGGACCCAAGGGATATTAGCATGTAAGCTGCCAAGAAGAGAAGTACCCTTCAGACCAAGCATGTGCACCTATTTGCTTTCCTTCAGCAGATCTGGCCAAGGAATGAGGAAGGAAAGAATAAGAAAAATAGCTAAAGATGGAGTCTCCCACTGAACAGCTGAGGGAAAGGGGGGGCCTTGAGCTCCCAAAATTCCTGATTTTGTGCAAATAAATAGAAGAAATTTCACCAAGATAGGAAAAGTCAAGGAAGGAGATGAGAAAGGAAGGGAAAAGCTTGGCCAAATTGGATAGAAACCATTAGGGTTTCTTGGGAAGGGATGGTTGCCAGCAGCTATAAAATAGGGCCTTTTCTACCCAACAATCCATCCACATCCAGAGAGCAAGCTCCCTTTCTTACTTGCAAAAACCCAGCAATTTCGTGCACTGTTCACACTTCTTCCCCATTTTCCCTCTTCTGGCAGATTGCTCTAACATTTGACAGAGTCACTGTCAAGCTGTCGGAAGAAGTACTCTAGCCACCCTCTTCACTCTCTCCCTTCTCTCTTAGCCAAATCTACTTGCAAAACCTTTCCCCCTTTACCTGGACACCCCTTCTTCTTCCCAAGAACACATAATTTTCTCTTTAGTGCTAAACTTATGCCAACTTTGCTTCCATGCCACGATCTCCTCATGCCAAGCTAAGAATTCATCTGTAAGCACTAAGAATCTACCTATAAGCAGCCATCATTTTCGTTGGTGAAGGTAACTAAGGTGTTTCCTAAGGCTTTATTTCCCTTTCGAAACATTTTGGGGCCTAATCTTTAAACTCAGACACAGGGGATATTTTTCTTCAATTTGCTCCTTAAGGCAGCCCGGCCCATCTGTAGCTGCCATAAGAAAAAGACCCCTACACATATATGCTTTTTGGCTCAAAGATTTGTTTAGAAATGAAAGGGACATAGCTGCCTCATATCCCTATTTCTCTCATTCAACATTTGCAACTTTTAGAATTATTGTGAAATCCAACAACGACAAAAAAAACTAGCAAATTGTGCACAGCTCTATCATGTGCGTTGCCTATTCTGTCATCATCTAAATACACAAAAATGAAAGTTTTGTGCAACTTTAAAAATACGAACACACCAAAGAAAATAGAAGCCAACGAAAGCAACGTGGTAAACGTCACAATTAATTTCTCTTTAGACATGATAAATTGATAAGTCCATATTTTACATGTATTTTATGCCTCTTTGCTTATTTATTTATTGATTTTCTTGGATTAAATTGTTGGGTTTAATGTATTTTGTGAGAATTGTGTAGTTGGTCCCTAATTAGAGGAATTGGACGAAAAGTTGTCAAATTAGACTCAAAAACCATTAAGATGTATGACAATGATTAATTGGAGACAAAGAAGATGTTTCTTAGAAGGCAATCAACCAATCAAAGCTTAAAGGAGGAAGTTTGGTCAAATCCTTGTGGAATTTGGAGAAGCAATCAAAGAGATATTGGGAAAGATATTGGGAAACCTATTTTTGGTAGTATTTGATTGTAACTAGGTTAAGGATTTGTGTATTATAAATAGCATAGGGCTGGCCTCATAGAGGGGATCCATACTTTTCACTACCCGAAAATACCCAATTCTTGCAAAGAGAAGTCCTGCTGCCACTGGCCACCTTGGAGCTTTTTGGGAGTTTTTGAGTTCATCTTCATGTCTACCATCAACCACTCTTCGATTCTCAATAAGTTTATCATGTTCTAATTTCCTTTTTGCTACGGCTACGATGTAGCCTAGCCATGAATACCTTATTTCTGTGTTTATGTTAATTTGATATTATTTTTCATGTTAAGTATCTTTTACCGTTCTTAATCCTTTGAGTGCTTGATCACCACTTAATTGACTTGATGCTTGAGTTGACAATTGGAATATCCAACTTAGGATTTCGCTTCTTGTCACACCCCAACCCTCAGATTTACAAAACCTTGGGTTACGACGTGATTCACACCTTAATTATAGAATTTAATAAAAACTATAACTAAAATGTGAAGAAGACATTTAAATAAATAAAATAGATATTTCACATAAAATATTCAGCAGAAACGCGGAAATGATAACGTTTGAAATCATAAAAATTTTACATTATTTTACAAGTTAGAACTACTCGAGAGTTCACTTAAAGAGTAGCTCATTATACAACCACAAGCTATGTTACATTCTATAGACATGCCAAAAATCATCACAAGCTCTAGATTTCAGGTTCGGTACCTGCAAAATCTATTAGGGGGTGAGCGAAACCACAGCTCAGTAGGGACATAAACCTTTTTACTATAAATTGATATAATTAAATTAAGTGACAAATAATCAAGCAGCCAAATTTCACATTATTAGTAACAATGCATGAATGCTCTTCATCTAATCCCGTTAATTCATATAACTGGACAAGCAGACCTGCACGTCCCATACCATGCTTATACCACTTGGTCCCGAATGCCCATTTATATGAACTAACACCCATTTTAATCATCCATAATTCCCCATTTTGTTAGTCATCTTGTCTAACTCCCTTTCGCCAGTC
>NC_024131.1:16580757-16597666 GCF_000346735.1 Prunus mume
TCTCTCTCTCTCTCTCTCTCTTTTTCACGGTGCATGCACTACTATGCAAGTTGTTTAAACAAGTTAAAGGAATGGTTTCTATAAGGGAATGGTTTCTATTTATACTAACAAGAGGCGGCAATTGATGGTTTTTGATTGGCGGAAAGTAGGTTTGGTGATATACTTCACTTCTTAAGTTATCCAACTTTCTCTTAATGCCAACAGCTCACACTTTATACAAAAGCTTAGTCATCTAGGTAGAAAGCTTAGTCAACTATGCAAGTTATTTAAACAAGTTAAAGGAATGGTTTCTATAAGGGAAAGGTTTCTATTTATACTAACAAGAGGCGGCAATTGATGGTTTTTGATTGGCGGAAAGTAGGTTTGGTCATATACTTCACTTCCTAAGTTATCCAACTTTCTCTAAATGCCAACAGCTCACACTTTATACAAAAGCTTAGTCATCTAGGTAGAAAGCTTAGTCATCTAGGTATACACTTGTGAAGAAACTAAAGTAGTGGTAAATATGTTGGTACGTGGCATCAACTTATATCAAACAATAGGTATTTTTATAATAGTATTATCATAAAGGTAACAACTATGTGGTCAAACAATTATATATAATTAACTATAACCCATATAAATATATAATCAATTTAAACATATAACTAAATAGCCAACAATATATATATATTAAAAAACGGGATTTCACACTTCTAGTAATTGATATCACAGGTTACTTGAGTGAACTGGAAGGTTAATCAAGGCTTGGGACGGTTGTAGGAATACTTTTGGTATAGACATGCATGTCATATTGAATAATTAAGGGAAATTTATTTTTAACGTGGATAATAATTAAGATTAACTGGCTATAGGAATAGAGTAGAATTGGCTATGGTGAAATCGGAACCCTAGCTAGTGCTCATACCATCAGTGTTTGCCGAATTTTATTATTGTTTATGTTAGTTCATTCTTGTTAGTTTTTTACGTAATTCAAATCAAAGTCTCACAATTCGAACATCCAGATAAAGTTTAGGATTAATCATAATCAGTACTCAGTTAATTAGTCTTAGTCTCTGCGGAACGATGTTCACTTACCACCACACTATTTTGCTACGATTTTGTGTTCTACAATTTCGTTAACATAAATGAAGCTCGAATCTTTTGCAGAAGTAGTCCTCAAGAAAGTTAAGGACGATTAGCAGTAAATTTTAGAATTTTGATTAAACACCACATAGGTAAAATAAATTTTTTTTAGCACAAACAATAGTCTAAACTAGAGGGAAAAGGAGTTTCTCACACACACACACAAATAAGGTGCCATGGGGGTTCAAACTTGAGACCTCAAGTCTGCAAGTCAAGACCATTTTACACACGGCTAGACTCCATTAGTTAGGTAAGCTATTTTTTAAGCACCAAATGCCATTGAAATTGCTCAATCCATTATTTATGACAAGACCCGCCTCAGAATTTCTCGGAAACCAGGACGGATCCCGTCTTGTTACTGACATCACACCGATGTCAGGCCCACATACTAAAAACTGAGACGTTCTACCAAAATTTTGGCGGAGTCTCCCCTGTAAATTGAACAATCCCAACAAAAATTCAACCTGCATAATATACATAATAATCCCAACCAGCAACTTGCTTTCAACATTCAACAGTACACACTAAAATGGCATCCGACCTCACAAGTAAAACCTAACATGGGTAATAACAGAGCATCTAACAGATTTAATTTACAACAACCAGTTGAGTAGAAAGAAATTACTCAAATCCTAATCTACGGATGTACGGTTCGGCCCTTGAACACAGCTTGCAACCTTCATGGAGCGACTACTATCTAGGGGGCGCAAAACAGAAAACATGTGAGTGGACAAAAATAAAGTTTGTATTTAAAACAACATAATAACCCCACCGTGTAAAAATAATACTCAAGACATGCAGATTCATAGCTTTCATTAAATCATAAAAAACGTCATTCTCCAAAACTCTTTAAAAACCAACACTCCCAACGTAAGCTTCATTCACCAACCTAATACTGTTCCCACCAAATCACTATACATGTCTTAACTGATTTATACTCACATAGCTATATATATATATATATATATAAATATACATAATATTTATCACACTACTTAGGTACCGGGGAAACAATCCAACCGGGGGACGAAACTCCATAGTTCACACACCGGAAAATCCAATACTATGTGTAGCTCCAAAACTAAGTCCTACGCACGCAGACTATATCATCACACACCGAAAACTCCAACACCATGTGTGATGATTCCAAGCAATATACGTAAGCTTCCCATACGCCGGAAATTCCAACGCCACGTAAGGGAAGTGTCTCACATGCCGGAAATTTCAACGCCACGTGTGAGACTAATAATCATGTGTTCTTCCCAGACGCCGGAAATTCCAACACCACGTGTGGGAAGCCTAGTAACTAGGGGATGATACTTACATAGTGTAATTATACATCTTCTCTCAACAACCCATCATACTCAAACCCTTCCACAATCTCACCTCAACATCCCACATACCCCACACATAGACCATATAGAGAGAATTTCTCAAAAATTCAAATATACATACTCAAGATACTCAATATGTCAAAACCCAAAATATATGGCCAAAACTTTATAAGAACATCAAATTCAACACCCGAATATATAAGATATCCAATACACCATTTTAAACATTATGCATAAATCTTTCATCAATAAAACCATGCGTATAATTTGAAAACAAAGTCCACTCACAAATAGTCCCAAGCTACCTGACCCTGAGAGGGTCCCGCCTGCTATGTATGGGCGGTCAGAGCACCTATTTAGAGATACGAACCCGTAATTAATATAAAATCACTTCAAAACGGAAATCACAAATTAAATACGTAAATCCCCAAGTTCCCGGTATGTGTATGTAGAACGAGATATCCTAAGGTCCGGCTATAGGTTTAGGAATTACGTCTTGCAGGTGTGATCTGAAAGGGACGGTCGGATCGCTCACAATTGGACGGTTATCGCAAACCACAACTTCGAATTATTGAATCGAAACATCCGGGGCTCCGATTCACGATCCGCGAACTCCTACACGATTCTAGGAGTGCCTTGATCAACATATTTTAATTTGGAAACGATCCAACGGTCAGAACCTATCGAACCCGGATAATGTACAATATGTGCAATCCGTTCGATAGTCAAACGACGTCCGAATTGAAATCTGCGCACACCTACGCGTTCGTGACAACACAAGGATTATAACATGATAGAAATGTGACCTCACCACCTTGCCCACGCACCACCACACAAGGGCCGGCAGCGCGTGGGTGTGTAGATTAATTTCCAACGACGGAAAATACTCCACACCACCGCTCACCCTTCCTACCCTAGGTACTACTCGAGGCAAGGATCATTTTATTCCACTAAGGGAAGGTCCAATTTGGACGGCAACCGAGTGGAATTTCAATTTGAAATCAGGCCAAAACCAAGGTTTCAAAATCGGCTTCCTAGACGGCAAATCAATCCAATCCTACCCCATAGACAGCTAGAGCATGTAAAAAGAGGAAGAACCCTTACCTGTTTCACCGGGATTGGACGGCGGAGGCAGCGGCTCAATGACGAAGGACAACCGGTTCAAACTAGTCGAAACTATGGCCATAATTTGAGGTTTTCAGCCGGGAAAACTGGTGGTTCGGGTTCTGGGCTTCAAGAGGAGTCGATCGAGACCGTTCCCGGCCCTTGCCGTGATCGGAGCTGAGAGAATCAAAGAGAGAGAAGGAGAGTGACGGTTTCGGGGAGAGAGAAAGAAAGGGACGTGCGTGTGAGGAGAGAGAAGAGAGGTTCTGATTTTTCTACTCCCAAATTTGAAATATTTACAGTTTTGCCACTGGTGTTGTTTTGTTCGTAACTTCTTCGTTACAACTCCAATTCAAGCCTATCGCGTGTCTACGGACTCGTCTCAGTACGACCTACGTAACCATACTACTCGTTGGTCCAAAATCCTTCATGATAAGAAAATGACCCAATTACCCTTACTCCAAGGGTAAATTCGTAATTTCACTTAAATAACTTAAATAAGGAATTAAATTTAGAGTCGGGGTGTTACAATTTATTTCGAATTATTTACACTAATACCCCTAAATTTTTGGTCTTTTTACAAAACTCTTTTGAGGTTTCACAAATTACACAAACACCTTATGAGATATCAAATTATTTTCATAAAACCCCTTTAGTTAATTTTCGACCTCAAAATTGCTAATGTCATTAAAAATAAAATTGCCCCAAATGGTAAAGTTAAAATATGAGATTCCATAGACCACATCAAATTAAAGTCCTTTGTGTCATAAAAAAAAAAAACCCTAGCCCCCTCCTTAGAAAAAAAGCCTCCCTAGCCACACAGACCTTGAGGTGGGAGGAGGTCAATGCTCCTCCTCCTCCCCTACTCTCTGCTTTGACGTAGAAATCCCCCTCCCATCCCCTACTTTTCCCCTCCCTTGTCCTCTAATCCTCTTCCTACCCTTTCCCTTCCTTTCTTACCCGCCTATCCCGTCACCTTCCCTCTCCTTTCAGGTTTTTTTTTTTTTTTTTTTTTTTTTTTCGAATCGAGGGTTTCGGGTTTTTGTTCGGCGAGGGGGGGGGGGGGCGGCTAAATAAAATTGCCCCAAATGGTAAAGTTAAAATATGAGATTCCATAGACCACATCAAATTAAAGTCCTTTGTGTCATAAAAAAAAAAAACCCTAGCCCCCTCCTTAGAAAAAAAGCCTCCCTAGCCACACAGACCTTGAGGTGGGAGGAGGTCAATGCTCCTCCTCCTCCCCTACTCTCTGCTTTGACGTAGAAATCCCCCTCCCATCCCCTACTTTTCCCCTCCCTTGTCCTCTAATCCTCTTCCTACCCTTTCCCTTCCTTTCTTACCCGCCTATCCCGTCACCTTCCCTCTCCTTTCCGGTTTTTTTTTTTTTTTTTTTTTTTTTTTTTTTTTTTTTTTTTTTTTTTTTTTTTTTTTTTTTTTTTTTTTTTTGCAAATCTAGGGTTCAGGCTTTTGATTCGGTTAGGGATGACGTGGCTGCCTTTGTTGATTTTGTTGGTTTTGTTTGATTTGCATGGTTCCAGCTCTTGATTTACTTCATATGTTTTAGTTTTTGTTTGTAATAAGTGCATCAACTCTTAAAGATTGTACTTCACAGTTGTAGTTCTTAACGTTGAGGTGTGTTGTGGTCTATGCCTGACTTTTGCAAGCTTGTGTTTTTTATGTCATAATTTATTTGGCCCTTTATGGCTATGTGTGGAGGCACACTTGTGCGCCTGATGTTGCCAGTGGAGTCCTTTTTGTATTTGGATTAACCTTTTATGGTTACTGTGCTTCAGTATTTGTAATAACTTTGTGTGGTTATCTATATTCGTACTAGTCTAGCTTTAATGGTTGACAGTCTTTGTGCCTAAATTATAAATACAATCTATCGTCTTTATCTCAACCAAAAAATTAAACTGAGATTTCATTGTACAAACACCCAGATAAAATCATCAACTTTTTCGACGGAAAAATTAAAGTTAGGGGTTTAGTGAAAATAAAAAATAAAAACCTGAGGGGAACCAAGGGGGTGTATCCCAACAACAAATTCCATAAAATCTCTGAAATTTAGTTTCATTAAAATCAATTAAAATAATTGAGAAATAAATGTATGGTATTAGAATACGGTGACGTGGTATAACTTGTCCATGTGTTATAGTAGTACTGGGTGACAGGGTTGATGTTTCCAACTTTTTGGGTATATGATATAAATAAATGCTCACTTATTTTATAACACGTAGACAAGTTATGTCACGTGGCCGTACTCCAATACCACACTAATTACTTGAAAAATCACTACAAACAATTTAACTTCCCTAAAATCAAACTAGGAAATTATTTTCTTTTTTCTTTTGCATCTTAAAAGAGTACAAAAGATAACAAGGATACCATCTGAAATAGTGTTATCTTAAAAAAGATTTGTTGCCTGAACCAAACGTAGGGAAACAAAAGAAAAACAAAACAAAAACAAAAACAAAAAGGAAGAAATCTTGGACACCTTAAAACTGCTCACAAGAAATATCAACAATCACTTTACACAAAACAAAACAAGGAAAATTAGAATAATAAAGACATATATCACAAGAAATAACAAGAATATGTATCAATCCATGTTTGCTACTTTAACAGGAAGATGGGGTTTAGGGGGCTCGCCCAGGGGCAAATGCACAGAGAATAAATGGGGTCAGACGAGCACATGACAGTCGGAAAATCAACTAGGGAGGTCTCAAGCGACCCCAGCCCTTGCTAGTGCGCGACCCCAAGGCGCACACTAGCTGTTCGATGAAATGCGCGAGAGAACCTCGCTCTGTTACTGCCTTGAGCAGCCCGAGCGAGGCTCTATTTTTCTTTTTTTTAAAGTGCCTGGCCAAAACAACGTCATTTTGGTCTAGGCGCATTCAATTTTTTTTAAATAACCTCGCTTCAAAAACGGCGTCGTTTTGAGCAAGGTTTAAAAAATAAAAAAGAACCCCCCCAGCTCTTACCCGACCGCAGCAGCCTCCAAAATGCCAAAATCCAATTTACTTTCACATTTTCTTCCTAGCAGATTTGATGTTGCTTTTGCTAACCATTAATCCAAATTCATTAATAACATGAAGAAGGTGCTCAGGTGGAGGACGGATCTTACAAAAATAGCTAATTTGTCTGGATTTCTTCGACAGGTACGTAGATTTCTAAACTTTGTAAACTTGTACTGTCATGCTAGCCTTTTTTGGTATTTGTTATTTATTAGAGTTTTTTAAAATTATTTCCATGAAATGGATGCAAAACAATATACTAATATCTCAAAAGGATGTAGTGATTAATATGAGTTAATATAAACACATATACAATAAGATGCAGTGTTATAGTTTGGGATGGTTCTAGGCGACGCGCGGCTATAGACACACCACCAACTAAATCTTATGTTACGACATGTTTTTTGTTTATTAATACGTATTCTAAAATGTTTAGCGTCAAGAGCACAATGATTTTCCACTTAAATGTGATTCTATTTCATTCTACACTTCCGTTCACGTGAAGTATGTATGTATTGAGAAATATTTCTTCAGATATTCTTTTTACGTGTTTTATGTTAACCTTGTTTTCTTTTTCTTTTCTTTTTTTTTTTTTGTTTTTTGGGTCGTGGATGATCTAGCAAAGTTCTCTTCTTCCACTTGTATGTGTTAATGTTTTTAGTCCTTTTTTCATAGATATATATAATATTCTATTTTATAAAAATATAGTTTGTATTGTTAGTTTTGCTATAAATTATTAGTGGAAGTATTATCTTTCTGTTTCTTAATATTATTTTCTTCTTAAAAAAAAATTCAAGACTATGATCCTATGAGGTCACAATCATGTGTCTGCCATTGGGCTAGCCTACTTTAGAATTCAAAAGTTGTTGAAGAGGCTGTTAGAGATGCTTATGATCATCGTTGTCCTCACGGAGCTTTCTTGGGTTATTTCAACGGCAGGAGCATCAGCTTCTGGGGTTGGTTCTGTTGTTGTGGCTGCAGGTTAACTCTCACCACCAAAACAATTAAAAGAGCTCTTATTGCTGCTTCAAAGTTTCTCACTTTAAACCCATCTAACACAACAGTGCTCATCATCGCCTCCTCTCCTGATATTGCTGCTGCTGGTGAAGACTTTTCCATTTTATGATGTATATCCTTGATTTACTTAGTTTCTTCTTCCCTACCCTCCCCTCCCATTAAATAGATGGATTCCTCTCTCCCTTCAAAATAAATTTAATTGGACTTTCATTGACCAAAATAATAATAATTATAATTGGTTTCTTTCCTTGACCAAAAAAACATATAATTGGTTTCTTGTGTTGGTTGACTTGTACTTAATTCCAAATTTAAAATAACAATTGAGTTAAAATATAACATGTGTTTAAGAAAATTAAAATTAGTTATTGAATTTAGAGTCGGTATGATATTTTAACTAGACTAGACTGTTCTACAACATTCGAAACTCCACATGAGTTTCTCTCATTATTAGTCGCCTTTCTCACTATCTAGAATGTTATACATAATTCTTAGCCTAAATTTGACAGTGTGATTATAAATTTCTCTTTAATTATAAATGCATAATAAGAATTTGAGTACGTATTCAACTGGAAAATTGAAGGGCATGTCAGTTTTTTTTTTTTTCTTTTAACCTAAAGCCTTTTATGCGTTTAAATTTCTCAAACATTTCTAATAGGGGAGGGGGCTAATGTTGTCATTTTCGTTGAGGGTAGGCATATGGGTCATTTTCTATCTTAGTCAAAGCAAAATATAACCAGCGTGGGAACTAAAATCAGGCTAAAATACAATTTGTATATAATGCATGTGTTACGAGGCAAAGTAACAGCTATGCAAAAACCTACTCTTTTGAAGAAGGAATATGTCAGATGAATGGTATTAATCCATTGACTATTGGTCAGTGGTCATTTACCTAATCTCATATTATATAAATTAAGCTTGTCTATCATCACAGCTAATTGGACTTTGATCTAATTAAGTACTCAAATTGAAGTGACCAATGTCGCTTTTAAAATTATTTTAACAAATTGACATTGTATACATGATTCCAGCTAATTTGAGACTTTTATATAATTAAATACTCAAATTGAAGTGATCATCTGACATGGGCTTAGCAAGTTAAGTTGGTTAGAGTAGATATGCTCCTCACTTTGCATCTGAGTTTGAATCACCCTCTTCGTAGTTTAGAGTATATTTTTCATGTACCTTGATGGAGTACAAAAAATTTATAATTAAAAAAAAAAAATCAATTTCCAACGTCCAATTTGTGAAGATCTGTTTTTCTAATATTATAAATTAGTTATTTCTTCCTTACAAAAGCTGGCCCATTGTTTAAGCTAGCCCAGATTTTCTTAAAAGCCCAAAAAAAAAAAAAAAACAAATCGGCCAACTTCTTCTCCGGCTACAACAAACGAGAGTTTTCATCTTTTAAAAAAGGCCCCCGTCTTCTTCTTTTCCTTGGTCTATTTTTACCGGCAGTATTGCTGAGTGATCTCACAAACACAGTTAAATGCGTATCTAAACAATCAAAGAAATCAGATTGTTCTTCTGTCTCCCTCCATAAATAGGAGTGTAGGCATCAAAATTTCGGTAGTCAATGATTTAAAGTTTGACAATTTTACTAGTCAAAGCTGACTCAACAGAAATGTGAATCCACAAGAAATACACGTGTCACATGACTCACCAAGACAAAGATGGGCATTGGAGATGACACATGTCAGCATATGGGAAGCATCATCACTCAAATCGAATCTTATGTAAAAAAGGAAGAAATCTTCCTTAATTGGTTACTTTCCTAAATCAAAGGTTAATTTCCTTATATTATAAGGATTTTGACTTAGTAGGCTTGGCAGGCCAAGACGGCCGGGCTTTTTTTTCTTTTCTAAGTCTTTTAAATCTTTTTGTTACAAATCTTTAGACTACATTGAAAAAATTAATTTCAATCATAACATATGTAAAACAAAGTAAAAAAGTTAATTAATTCATAGTACATATTACATTATTTCAATTAAGTCCACATAAATATTACATATTTCATTTCAATTACATTGTTACAAATACATAATAAATAAAGTGGTTTATTGTTCTATTTCTATTAATTTCATTTCTATACCATTGTTACATTGATATTTCATTTCTGCATTATTGGGCCAATTTTATTGTTCTATTTATTATTTATTTTATTTATGGGTGGGCCTAATTTTTCTTGCTCTATATTTATAAATATAGTCCTAATTTAGGTTCTTTTGCTCTAATCAATTTGTGTAGAGGCTTAGCATCGTGTGAGGTGCATGTAAATACAAAGGAAAAAGTGTCATTCGTGGTAGATACCATTTTCCATGAGTATAAGAAAGCTAGGACAAGGTTCTATGAGATCTTTCATGGAGAGAGATTTCTCACACACACACACAAACACAATTATTATGTCATGGGGATTCGAACCTGAGACCTTTGGTCTGCAAGTTAAGGCCCCTTTCCACTGGGCTTAGGGTTGGCAATGGGTCGTGTCGTGTCGAGATAATAAACGTGTCAAGAATGCTCAACCTGAACCCAACCTATTTAATAAACGTGTCATGTTGGGTTCGGGTCGTCTTTTATCGTGCGGGTTTCAAGTCTTGTAATGGGTTCATAAATAATAACATGCATGTTACGAAACTCACAGTTGAAAAAATTTAAATTAAAAAAATCAGAGAGAGTAGAGAAAATATAAGGAAAAGAAAGAAAAAAAAGATAGAGAGAGGAGAGAAGAAAGAAGGAAAAGAAAGAAAAGAGAGAGAGAGAGAGAGAGAGAGAGAGAGAGAGAGAGAGAGAGAGAGAGAGAGAGAGAATTGAAGCAAAGAAAGAAAGAAAAATGAGAGATGAGAGAAAACTAAAGAGAAGGAAAAGAAAGAAGAAAAAAAAGGAGAGAAGAGGAAAGGAAAAGAGAGGAGAAAGAAGAAAGAAGGAAAAGAAAGAAAAAAAGAAGAGGAGAAGAGACACGGAAAAGAAAGGAAAACACAAAAGAAAAAGAAATATTATAAATATCAAAAGGCATATCATAAAATCATAAAGTTGTTTGTAGCATAGTGGATAAGATGTTTGAGAGAAATGAGGGTGGTAGGGCCCTTGTGTGTGTGTTGAAGTCTCCATTTGTCTATATTTTTTAGCGGGTTAGCGGGTTGTACACGAGTTGACACGACCGGTTTAATAAATGGGTTAGATAAGTATTATAGCGGGTCAGCGGGTTGACCCGAAATCCACCCGTTTATTAAACGGGTCAGAACGGGTTGACTTGAAATTGACCTGTTGTTTTATCGTGTGGGTTGAACCCACTAATTTCTCATGCGGGTTTCGAGTCGTGTATCGGGTCGTGTCTGAAATTGCCACCCCTAACTGGGCTAGACCCGTTTGGTTTTTGTTTTGAATGTTCTCTAACTACTTTAATGAGATATTTTATTTATTTTACGTCTACACATGGATTGAAAGAGAAAGAGGAAGATTGTGACAACTCTAGTTGCAATAGAATTAGAGAAAGATGAGCAAGAAATCCATTATGATCCCCTCAATGAGAACAGTGTAAATCATGGCAATATTGATACTTTTGCCGCATCCAATCAATGGTTTGCATAGAGGAATAATTTGGCTATTAGGATGTTTAATGACTGGATGTCAAATAGAGCAACATGTTAAGAATATTTATTATGTTTATGTTTATCTGGTTAAGTTGCGGAAGTCCTATTCTTTAGGGACTTGGTTGTTTAGTTTCTAGTTAATATGAGATTCCAAGATGTCATGGAGTCATGGTTAGTGAATGTCATGGTTTAGTCGTGCAGTAGTTGTTCCTATTATTTAGCTTAGTTGCTTTGTTAGTTTGCTCTTTAAGTTGTATTCAGTATTCAAGTTTAATGTGAAGAGAAGTTTGAATTCCACAAATACGTTCTTGGTTCTTCACTTGTTTCTTTATTTTTCAACATCTGGTATTAGAACCCTCACTGGGCCTAACGTATAAATTTCCAAAGAGTAGCCTCAGCGTTTCTTCCCAACAAGTGTCAAGGATGTCTGATAAAGCACCTGAGAATTTCGTGCAGCTAGCAATCCCTCATTTTCATGGTCATTATGATCATTGGAGCATGCTCATGGAGAATTTTCTGAGATCCAAGAAATATTGGGATCTTGTGGGAACATGCATTATAGAACAGGCGAGCTAACACAAGCACATCAAAAGAAAATAGATGACCTAAAGTTGAAGGACCTTAAGGTGAAAAATTACTTGTTTCAAACCATTGATGAGCAATTTTGGAGACCATTCTCAGATACTTCAAAGTAAATTTGGGACTCAATAAAGAGGAAGTTCCAAGGCTCAGCTAGAGTGAAGCGTGCACAGCTTCAAGCTTTGAGGAGGGATTTTGAGACCCTTCAAATGAAAAATGGAGAGTCTATGACATATTATTTTGCAAGAACCATGGGGATTGCAATAAGATGCGAATCCATGGTGAAATGATAGAAGATGTAGTCATTGTTGAGAAGATCCTACGTTCTCTGGCACCCAAATTTGATTATATTGTTTGCTCAATCAAAGAATCACATGACTACAGAGCTCCTTACTGGTCCATGAACATAAATTCAACAGAAGTACGACTGGTCTGTCCAATTGAAAACTAATCTGTTGAGTGTTGGCCAATTACAAGAGAAATGACATTTTAATACTATCAAGAATGGTGTTTGTCCAATTTATGATCCCGCAAGAGGTAGGTTGAGATGACAACTAACAAGTTGTTTCAGTTATAAATCAAGAATATCCATTCTGGTTTGGTGGCCAAGGTGACTGATCTGACATGGCTTTGGCATTTTCGCTATGGCCATTTAAATTTCAATGGGCTCAAGACACTTTATCATAAGCAGATGGTGACAGGTCTACCTATGGTCACTCCTCCCTCCAAAGTATGTGAAGAGTGTGTTGTTGGCAAACAACACTGTGATCAGTTTCCCAAAGGCAAGACATGGAGAGCTTAGAAGCTGCTAGAGCTTATACACTCTAGTTTATGTGGTCCCAACCCAACATATAATGGGAAAAATAAATACTTTATTTCTTTTATTGATGATTTTAGTCAGAAAACTTGGGTATATTTTTTGTAGGTAAAATCTGAGGCTTTTAAAGCATTTAAAACTTTCAAGGCTCATGTTAAAATTGAAGTTGGGAGAGCCATTAAGACACTCTATACTGATCATGAAGGAGAGTTCTGTTCAAAAGAGTTTGAAGTTTTTTTTTTTTACGAGCAAGGCATCTGAAGGCAACTGACAATAGCCTATACAACCCAACAAAATGGGGCGTCCGAGATAAAAAAAACAAAACCATTCTCAATATGGTGAGAAGCATGCTGGCAAAAGGGAGAGTTCCGAAATTTTTTTGCCATGAAGCAGTGAACTGGAGTGTTCATGTATTGAACAGAAGTCCCAATTTTTATGTTCAAAGCATGATACTAAAAGAAGCTTGGAATAGACGAGCTGATCACATCAAATTTTTTGGTTGCATTGCATATGCACATGTACCTGATGAGAAGAGAAAGAAATTGGATGACAAGGATGAAAAATGTGTTTTTCTTTGCGTAAATGACCATTCCAAATCCTATAGGTTATTCAATCAAATCACCAAGAAGATTGTCATCAATCGAGATGTAATTTTTGATAAGGAAAACACGTGGAACTGGATTGAAAGTTTCTCACAGCAGCAACTTATTCCTGTAATTTTTTATGAAGAAGAAGAAAAGGAGGTTGACCCGTCATATGTACATCATGACCAATCAAACATGCAACTGCAACAACTAGCCCAACAACAGCAACTGTTAATTAATTCCAGCGAAAATCATCAAGGCGAGGCATCTAGCCTATGGTCCCAACGCTTGAGGAAGAGACCAACATGGATAATGGACTATGAGGGCAGTGGTGTTGTTCAATCTGATGATGATGATGATGACAATTGCACATTTTTCCTTGTTCTCATATTGTGATCCAATAAGTTTTCAAGAAGCTGTGAAGGAACCAAAGTGGCAAAAAGCCATGAAGGCAGAAATCAGGGCCATTTAGAAAAATGACACATGGGTTATGACAGACCTTCCAACTGCATAGAAAAAGATTGAAGTGAAATGGATTTTTAAAACAAAGCTAAATGAGAAGGGTGAGATTGACAAGCACAAGGCTCGTTTGGTGGCAAAGGTCTACAAGCTTGAGTTTGGTGTTGACTAGAAGGAGGTGTTTGTGCTAGTTGCAAGGATGGATACAATTCGGCTTGTTCTTTCCATGGCTGCCCAAAACTCGTGGCCAATTTTTCAATTGGATGTAAAGTCAGCATTTTTACATAGGGAGTTGGAAGAAGAAGTGTATGTTGAGCAACCGCCTGGATACATGCAACATGGGAAGGAGAAAAAGGTATAGAGATTGCACAAATCACTCTATGGGCTACAACCGCATAGATGCTTACTTTGCTAATCAAGGCTTTCACAAGTGTCCATATGAACATACTCCCTGTATTAAAGTTGGAAAAAGTGGAAAGATTTTTATTGTATGTTTATATGTTGATGATTTGATCTACACATAGAGTGATAAGGCTACGTTTGATGAGTTTAAAAATTCCATGATGACTAAGTTTGACATGTTAAACCTTGGGTTAACGCATTAATTTTTGGCATTGAAGTGAATCAATCCCCTGCCGGAATTTTTATCTCACAAAAGAAGTATGTTAAAGAAGTTTTGGACATGTTTCATATGAAGGTGAAATCATCATATGAAGTATGTCCTAAGGATGATGTTATTGATTTTATTTATTGTAAAAGTGAGGACCAAATTGCTGATATTTTTACCAAGCCTCTCAAGTTGTCTATGTACGTGAAAATGAGAAATATGTTGGGAGTTAGTTCTTTGAAGGATGTTGCTCGTTGCCCCTGAAGGTTGAAGAATTGAAGTTTTACCTTTACACTGATTGTCTGCATAACACTCAGTTTAAGGGAGGTTGTTAAGAATATTTATTATTCTATTTATTATGTTTATGTTTATCTGGTTAAGTTGTGGAAGTCCTATTCTTTAGGGACTTGGTTGTCTAGTTGCTAGTTAATAAGAGAGTCCAAGATGTCATAAAGTCATGGTTAGTGACTGAATGTCCTCGTTTAGTTGTGCAGTAGTTATTTCTATTATTTAGCTTAGTTGCTTTGTTAGTTTGCTATTTAAGTTGTATTCAGTATTCAAGTTTAATGTGAAGAGAGGTTTGAATTCCACAAATACATTTTTGGTTCTTCACCTATGTCCTTATTTTTCAACATTTTACCAAATTCCACAAATACGTAGTTGGTTCTTCACCTATTTCCTTATTTTTCAACATCAACATAAGTACTTGGTGATCATTTGAATTATGTGTTTATTATTAATTTTGTGAAGTTTTGGACTATTTTTTTTATGGATGTATCTTATTTTTAATTTTGTGTGGATGTTTTTTTAAAATTAGTTATTTATGATATTTAAAAAAATCTAATAAACATTAAAATTAATTTTAATATAAAATAATTTTGAAGTCCGATGCATTCTAGCCCCCACTTGTACCAAACAACGAACTGGACTTAAGTCTAGTGTAGTCTGCCCAACTTAAATGTGCAAACGACTTATTAAAGTCCAGTACAACCTAAGCTAGCACAGTCCAACTCGGCCACCAAATGGGGCCTAATATCAAAAATTAAATTAATTAAGAGGTAATTGATAGCATACTCATTCATTCTCTCTATTAAAAGTCATACTCCAACCCAAACTATTTTCATCTTTTCTTCCCATCCTTATCTCTTTACATTCCTATCAAAACTATTTTTTAAGCCGATATCATTCAACATAAACTCATCATTTTTGGTGACCAGGATTGGATTGGATTAAGATGAAGGATTAGATTGCAATAGATTACATTGGATTGAAAATGATAAGCATCTTTCATTAGCACTAGTGCCCCGGGTTTGTGTTGCAGCTCTCGGTATTGAGTCCAAAGTCAAGGGGTTGGAGGAGTGGATTATGTATCCCACTTTCTTAGTATGATAAGTCATCCTACAAAAATGCACATAACGAGATTACAGTGGGATTACCTTTTATCCTATCCGCATCCATTCTTTTAGCACCAAACTTAGTATTGAATTAAGCTAATCCAATCCTTCTACTTATCTTACCTACCAAACAAAAGCCTATGTGAGTGGACTATGAGCTAAAGTTTTATCCTGCTTAATTATTTCTAAAGCAATCCTTTTGGGATAAACATGGTCAAAAGTGATCAAAACCAATGAGAAAGAATATGGTTCGCATGCAATTCGTTTGACTGTCTTATTTTCCTCATACTATTTGTTTTATCGTTGAAAGCCAATTTATACTTTTATCTTTGGTATGTTAAAATCAAGATAGCCACTGCTTTTTGCACAAAGAGGCGTAGAGCATAATAAATCCAATGTGCATACACACAATACAAAAGTGTACAGAAAACTAAAATCCAGGAGAAAATAAAAATAAAAAAAAATAAATAAATAAAAGGCAGTGTCGTAATCAAATAAAATTATGTTTGTAAACTACTTTACTACTTGGCTTCATTATCAGGAGACTCCAAGATTGGGACCCACAAAATGGAATGCTGGATGTTGTAGTTTGGATTTTATTATTATTATTATTATTCATTAATTTTTATAAAAAATAGAATAAACAATTATTAAGTTATTTAATTGTTTAATTAAAATATAAAGTGGAAGGGGAAGAAGTTGGACCGAATCTGAGGTGTCTAATGGTGTGGGCCCCCACGTACTCAAGCCCAGGATTTGACTGAAAACGGGGCTGCCCAGGGTCACGTCCCTTTCCACGTTGTAGCGCCAAGGCGTTTTGACTGCGTCCGGGCAGCGGTCAGCACCGTTCGGGCACCCCTCTCTCTTCTTTTTGCACTCTCACTCCACTCTCTCACTCTTCTCTCTCTGTGCGCGCACGCCTCACTCGAAAAAAGCGAAAATTAAAAAAATTAAAAACAAATTAGAAACTGCAAGAGATATAACTATTAAGGATCCCACGCAAGTGCTCAGACACAGAGAGAGAAAGTGAGGGTGAGCAAAAGGGTAAGTTTGGCGAAAAGGGGAGCAGAGAAAGAGAATAAAATGGAGCTGCTTCATCTTTGAGAAAACAAACGAAAAAGCTTTGACGAACGCGAGGAAGACGTCACGTGCACTGGAGCTGCTTCATCTTTACAATCTCTCTCTCTCTCTCTCTCTCAAATCCAATCCTCATCTTTGTCCCCAAGTCGGAATCTGAGCATCTCCTCTCTGCCGACACCGTGATGCAAGAACCATCAGAGAGGAGATT
>NC_024131.1:16598121-16610006 GCF_000346735.1 Prunus mume
CACACATGCAATTGCATGACGGTGATGCAATGCAAGAGTCACTGTGCGCAAACCCCTAATAAGGAAAAATGGATCATATTTTTTTGTACATGCATAATTAGACCTATTTTTTGAACTATAAATCGAAGGGCGAAATGAACCGAAATACAAAGCATGAGAAACGGTAAGGGGCAAGAAGCCGAACATATTATATTACAAAAATGACCAATTATCGAAATTATGTAGTAATGGACATTGTCATGTAGCACAAATGATTTTCCAAAAGATCCCGAATTTCGTAAAACACAATGTGATTAACCCTAATATTGAATAATAGACATAGGGTCATAATAAGGTATTTGCTTGGTTCTCTTTGTCTTTGCGCTATACATTAATTAGGTTTGCGTTTTTCAGCTATGTTTAGTTTGCACACAGCCGGTCGGCATTTGCATTTCACACATGCAATTGCATGACGGTGATGCAATGCAAGAGTCACTGTGCGCAAACCCCTAATAAGGAAAAATGGATCATATTTTTTTGTACATGCATAATTAGACCTATTTTTTGAACTATAAATCGAAGGGCGAAATGAACCGAAATACAAAGCATGAGAAACGGTAAGGGGCAAGAAGCCGAACATATTATATTACAAAAATGACCAATTATCGAAATTATGTAGTAATGGACATTGTCATGTAGCACAAATGATTTTCCAAAAGATCCCGAATTTCGTAAAACACAATGTGATTAACCCTAATATTGAATAATAGACATAGGGTCATAATAAGGTATTTGCTTGGTTCTCTTTGTCTTTGCGCTATACATTAATTAGGTTTGCGTTTTTCACCTATGTTTAGTTTGCACACAGCCAGTCGGCATTTGCATTTCATACATGCAATTGCATGACGGTGATGCAATGCAAGAGTCACTGTGCGCAAACCCCTAATAAGGAAAAATGGATCATATTTTTTTGTACACGCATAATTAGACCTATTTTTTGAACTATAAATCGAAGGGCGAAATGAACCGAAATACAGAGAATGAGAAACGGTAATGGGCAATAAGCCAAACATATTATATTACAAAAACGACCAATTATCGAAATTACGTAAGAATAGACATTGTCAAGTAGCACAAATGATTTTCCAAAAGATCCCGAATTTCGTAAAACACAATGTGATTAACCCTAATATTGAATAATAGACATAGGGTCATAATAAAGTATTTGCTTGGTTAGGGGATTTAAGTAGTTAATCATTAATTTCATCTATCTCATTCTCTCAAACATTTTCTTCAATATGGTAGTATTTTTGTTCAAAATTTTGAAATATGTCTCAAATTTGGAGCCTCCCTTTAATTTACAAAAAATAAAGAAAAAAAAAATAAAGAACACAAAACAAATAAACAAGTGACCCAATCTCTCGAGTTTAGTTAGCCAAGTCACGCTCTGAGTTATGGCTGACAATGGATCGTGTCGTGGCTAAAATGCTCAACTCAAACCCGACCCATTTAATAAATGTGTCGTGTCTAGTTTGAGTCTTGTTAAATAGGTTTTTAAACATGTTAGCTGGTTAATAACATGTTTAACAAATTATTAGGATTGCTATATGTGATTTCGTATCATGTAGTGCGAATCACATTCCAAAATATCCCCAATTTCGTAAACCAAAATGTGATTAACCCTAATATTGAATAATACACATAGGGTCCTAATAAAATTTGGAACTTTCCTTTCTTTGTCTTTGCGCTATACATTAATTAGGTTCGATTTTTTAAGCTATCTTTAGTTTGCACACAGCCGGTCGGCATTTGCATTGGAAACATGCAATTGCACGACGCTGATGCAATGCAAGAGTGACTGTGCGCAAACCCCTAAAAAGGAAAAATTGATAATTTTTTTTTTTTTTAAAAGGCATAAGTAGACCTATTTTTTGTACTATCAATTGAATGGTGCGAGATTGGATATAAGAAGACTTCTCATACTTCCACTTCATTTCCTAAACATTCATGGTCATATATTATCAATTGGGCATTGATCATGATCGAAAAAGTCCAATTTTCTTTTTCGTCAATTCAATGTGGCTTAATCAATCGACCATTAAGTAATAATTTTTGGGGACATTTTGGAAAAGACCAAAGGAGAGAGAAATATTTTGAAAAGAAGACAAAGTGGACAAAAATGCCCTTATTATTTTTGGATTTCGTAAGGAACCCTTTATATTTGTATGTCTTTGGTTTAAAAGTTGAGGGGTTTTTCTGTCTTTTTTTTAAAAAAATTTGTCTTTTTCCAAAAGTGAAAGTTTGTGTGTAGCTAAAACCTAAATTTACTTCATTTTTGTTGAAAGTTTTTAAATTTATATTTGTATCAACAATCATATGTTTGATATTATTATTTTTTAAAATTAACAATGTAGTAATAATTGGAGATAATCAACAAAGTTCAATTTTATTCCCAATAGTTCATTGGGTTAAATTAGTAGTAAATCACGAAAGTTATATTCAGTAATTTATGCCAAGTAACCTACCTAACGAACGCTAAGCGACTCATTCGTCGGGTAAATGACGTTGTCCGTTGACCAAATTACCCAACGAACTCCATGATTTACTCAACAAACAAGGTATTTGACTTCGAGGACGCAAGGGATGCGCTCGTTGAGTACATTTCGTCGTTCCTCGGGAAATTGGACAAACTAAAATACTTCATCAAACAACGCGCTATTTTTTCACGCGAACACAAGGGATGCTTTAGTTGAATAAAGTTGGCCGTTCCCCCGAAAATTGGACCCAACTGTCTTACTTTTTCAAACAAATGGGCTATTTTTTCATGCGAACGTAGGGGTTGTGTTCGTTGATTAAAGTTTCCCGTTCCCGAAAAAATGGGCTAAACTAACTTACTTTTCCAAACAAACGGGCTATTTGTTTACGCAAACGCAGGGGTTGTATTCATTGAGTAAAGTTGCCCGTTCCCCGGAAAAATAGACCCAACTAACTTACTTTTTCAAACAAACGGGCTATTTATTCACGCGAATGAGATGAATTTTATGAGCAGGTTCATTTATTTGAATTGTTGCAACCTGAGACTTGAGTGTTATGATCCTTGATTCCTTTTGGATATAATTCGATACATGTTGGCAGTTGTGATATAGATATATATTTAAACATATATTCTTGTTTTACAGGTAGAAAATTTTTGGGAAATGTTCAGTTACAGGGGAGACTCTGCCGAATTTTTGGTAGAAGTCACATTAAAAATTTTATTTAAATTCAGTTAAAAAGGTAAACTAGTCTTTTACACCCAGCATTAGCCAGGTGTCAGACACTCAGAGGGAAAAAGGGATTTTAGCTAAATCTTAGAGTCAGGGCAGCATAGTTTTAAATTTATCAGAATTCAGTTATTTATCAGATCTTTTCAGAGCTTTATATTTCCTTAAGCCACCTCAGGTATTCAGACATAAATAAAAATGGGCCCAACTAATTTGCTTTTTCAAACAAACGGGTTATTTATTCACCTAAACGTAGAGGTTGCGTTCGTTGAGTAAAGTTACCCGTTCCCCAGGAGAATAAACCCCACTAACTTACTTTTTCAAACAAACGGGATATTTATTCACGCGAACGTAAGGAGTGCATTCGTTGAGTAAAGTTGCGAGTTCCCCAGGAAAATGGACCCCACTAACTTTCTTTTTCAAACAAACGCACTATTTTTTCACGTGTTTGCAGGGGCTGCGTTCGTTGAGTATGTTGCATTCATTTGATAAATTTAAATGTTGGTATGTTCGGTGATAAAAAATAAGAGTTCACGAGAAAGAAGAAGACATGATTTTTATTTTTTATTTTTGTTTTGTTTTGTTTTGAGTCGAAGAATTTATTATTATTATTTTTTAAAGAAAAACCGTATAGGTGTGATATATACTATTGTTAATTTAATTGGATCTTTCCCCTTATATTTTTCAAATGCTTCTTTTTTAAAACTATTTAAAGTTTTGCTCTTATAATAAAAAGAGAATAAAATTACAAATATATTCACATAACTAAGACTCGAACGTAAGCCCTATACCAAGGAATATGCACTAGAAACCAACTCCACTAAATAAATTTTTGTGTCAATTTGTTGCACGTTGGAGTATATATACAGTTGTTATAATATTAATATAAATTATATAAAATGAAATAAAAATTAGGGGTTCTTCAAAAATCAGGGGCCCTGTGCATTGGCGCCACTTGCACTATTCTAGGGCCACCCCTTCCTACTAGTTGGGTTAATCCTAACTATCTCATATATATGAAAACAGTATGGAGCTCAAGAGAGACCTATGTGCACCATGTTCAAACTAGGCTTACAAAATGCTCGGGTTACGTGACTTGGTATGATTATTGTATGAATCTAGATGATTGTTCCTCATTGTTTGAACCTTATTGGAGCTCTTCATTTATATAGATGGACACTTATCTAAATTGTAATCCAATGTTAAAACAAACTATTGATTTATGCATGGTTTATTCATTCTAATCAACATTTTATTTTCAAACTTTTCATTAACGCGTATTACATACCACTTATATTTCTTCATATGTATATCTTATTATTAGTAAATTATTAGTTTTATTTGTTCAATACATTCATTGATAATGTACATAACATTTATGAAAATTTTACACAAAAATTACGTATTTCAATGCCTATATTTGTCAATTTTGTTGATTTTTTCCTGATACCTAAAACAATAACGATATATTCCCCGAAATATCCATAAATTGGAGGTCTGATATTATCTGCACAGCTGATATTTTAATCCTTGTCCTTACCTTTGTGAGGTGCAGAAATTGGATTCATCACTATCCATGTTAAAGGTCAACTATTGCATATATATAGGGTCAACTATTGCATAAATGGTATGCAATTCCATATCCTGGTACGCAATTGTCTAATGATACAAAAACTAGACAGTTGTGTACAATTACCCTTTCCTCCATCTGTTTTATTTGCAATCAATCAACAACCAACATAACCAAATGGCATTGGTTAATTTATGTTAATTCACTTCTGCAAAGCGTCAAAACTAATTCAGTAGCAAAACCGAGTTGAACCTCACCACAACCTCTCTTTTCTTCTTCTCTAACTGGTATCTCAATGCTCTATTTTCTTTGATGACCAAGATGAATGATTTTTTTTTTATACAATAAAATGAAATCTTAAGCTACAATTAAAAAAAAATCTAATTTAATAGATTAGAGAACCTTATATTAATTTTTATTTTTAAAAAAGGACAAGGGAAAAATTGAAGGAACAAAAATTCACAAAACCCAAACTTGTTGCTCTAAATAAATTAAAAAAGTAAGAGAGAAAAAACAAAGAAACAACAACCAAGAGAAGCCAGATGCGTGGGAACTAAAATCTCCCGGCCAGATGCATGTGAATTGAAGTTGAATTTGAATGGTGAAGAGGTATTGTCTTTGTCCCCAACGTTGATGATGAAGCTTTGGCCTGAAATTTTGTTGTACCACATGAAAGTGATGAGGAGTTGCTTTTGGGTGAGAGTTTGGCTCTGTCTACCCACTTTCCATTTCCTTATCTCTACAATTCTCACCAAGCAAGAGACCCTCAAAAAAGAATCCACAAAACATCACACAATCCCTCATTCCAACATCACTTAAATTCACACACCCAGGCATTCACAGAGTTCTTTTTCTAAATATTTCTACTCAACTTGTGAACTATTTCAATAACAGAAAGCTGAAGATTTAGTAGATGAAACGCACCAATTTATTTCCCATAATTAGAAAACAATGCAATAAATCCATGAAAATGAAAAGTAATCTATAAATTAGTAAAAAGGTCCCATTTGAGATGATGGATTCATATTTTCCTCAACATGAACACTCTAAAAATTTCTCATAATTATCAAATTGACGAACTCACAATTCTCAAATTCCAATTTGATTACTTTATGAATTTCCAATCCCAATACCTTAAATTTATCACAAAAGCCAAAATGAACAAGCAATAGAGAGATAATAACATACGGGCAATAGAAATTGGAGAAGATGGCAATCTTGTTGAGTAGATGACGTTCTGTATGAACGCCGAATATTAGTGCCGCCACCGCTGCTGCCGTGAACGCAGCACCACCCAACAACTCTAACGCATCTTCCCATGACAACACAACGATTGCAAGTCCGAAAGGCCGACGCAGCTCTGAGACGATTCAAGCGAGTCCGACCCGTCCTCTGCCACTTGTTTGAGCCGTCGAGACTATCCAGCTCCACAATACCGAGTAAGATGAGCGACAGTTCAAAAAGAGCATTTTTAATAAAATAATTAAAAAACTGACCCATTTCATTGCCATCTCTCACCTTACTGTCCAACTTTGCATTGGCCACTTTCCCCATTTCAAGTCGTTCTTTTTTCCTGTCAATCATTTATTTTTAATCAACAAAACCATCATAATATTAAGCAACCACGTTTCCAATTTTTAGATATATGTGCAACTTACATGAAATTAAAAAATGCATCCCCGCCAACTCTTGATTATTGTACATTACTCTCGGCTTTGCTCTTTCCTTTCGCTTCACCCCTTTTTTCAACTTCCATAACTTGCACAAATCAAGTACACAACACTATCATGCAATTGTCTCTAGTGACGAGAATCTGAATACTAATCCAAAGCCTAATACACCCTAAACCCCCTTAAACACCACAACATCACATTGATTAATTACAAAAATATGGTGAACAGGATTTGCACACAGTTGCTCTATAATTGCATATACCGATATGCAATTGCACGACACTACTTGCAATCGCTCAGTAATTGCGTATACCGATATGCAATTGCACGACACTACTTGCAATCGCTCAGTAATTGCGTATACCGATATGCAATTGCACGACACAACTTGCAAGTGCATCAACCCTTCATTATAACATTGCACAAATAATGCGCACAACCCATCCATGCATTTCTCTCTTGGGTCGGGATTCTCAATCCGTTCAAATCACAATCCAAATCTTAACCAATTCTAACATTACACATTCGGAACACTTTATACTCCATAACAAAATATTCAAAAACACAGTCAAACCTACCTACCTTACCCTTCTTTTGGTTTTAGGGGGGTCAATTATTACATAAAATGTATGCAATTACATATTCGGGTATGCAATTGCAAATAAACTGTTACATCAAATTAAGAACCGATAAGTAACAATTGGTAATGGATCAACTATCAAAGAGATCGACTTGTGTAAATATGACAAAAAACTTTGTCGCACAAAGAAAGAATATCAAGACAGAACGTTCTGCCTTGATGCCTATATCCATGAGTTCAATTGCCATCCACAGCTCAACACAATGAAACATAATTTAGAACACAACAGAAGAAAACCAAAACCTCAAGCCACCTGCAATTGGCGGCGCCTAGCTGCATCTTTCTCAAGGACCTTAAATCTGCTAGCTTTCATTCATGCTCTCTGTTCATCTGTCATGATTTCTGTTAGAATTCTTAGTTAGTATATGTATTTTCCGATTAGGAAGAGATGTATTTTCTGGAGATTTTAGCTAGAGAGAAGAAATCAGGCAGAACGTGACTTCTGCTCTAAGAAATCAGGCAGAACAGGATTATATTTCAACAATTTTCACTAGATTCACAACCTTCATTATTTGGAACTTGATTGGTTAATTCTTTCTGAAAACTACCTGCTGCAGATATACTAGGAGCAACCATATCACCATGCAAAGTCTCAGAGGGTTCCTCCTACAATTAGCAAAGCAAAGGAGCACCATCAATCTATTGCACACAGATACTAGAGACAACAAATGCATCTGTATTGTTCAGTGAAACGTCAACTTTACAAGGTTTTCTAACAATATTCTCTAATGAAATGCCCTTCATAATTCTTCAAAGAATCCTTTGAGGGTTATCTTTCAGTAGTAAACACTCAAGACAAGCAAATACTTAATAACAAACAGAGCCTATATATAAACCCCAAGACATTTAAAAGGATTCAATATTTAAATGGGAACATAGAAAGCAGTGGTTGTTTCCAAAGCGAATAGTTCAAATATCATTGATCAAACACAAATATTATAACAAATTCTGAAGAAGAACCCAAAAACTTCTAATTAAATTATTTCATAAAGAAAAGGAGACCTTCCAACTTAATTATTATTATTTTTTCAAAAACGAAGTAACATAGAATTATTGGCAGTAGATTTCCACTTATCAATATCATTCTCCCTGACATCTTTCATGTGAACTCAGAACAACTAATCTCCGGTTCAATGATGTTCTTCTCTCAGCATTATTCATGCTCCTCTCTCAGCATCATTCATGCTCCACTCAGTAGCCAATCCATTATCGTAGCATACTAACATCATGGTAAAAGTAGTCTATATGAAAAATTTCTTAACTGAGTTACAACCTCAACCTCTAAGGATTCCATTACCATAGTTATTAATGAATATGTAACTACTTTTCTCATCAGTCTGTTACACCAAAAAAAGGTTTTACACAGGAACTGTTTTTCTTTTTTCAATTTTCTTGACAGGTCTTTTGTTGCAATAGTAGAGTAATTGCATCCTTCAATCCTTCCAATTAATACCAAACAACTCAGGCAATATGCACTCAATACATTGTTCAAGCTGTAGCCTAAGCCACTAGAGCTGAGACACTATTGAATTCGAGCTATTATACAAAAATGAGATAATGACAGAGCATAATACCCTGTTGATCACTTGGAGAGCCTTGTTCGACTGCTGGTTCATGCAACTTTGTCGGGTCTCCTCCACTCGCAACTCTTTCTCTCAATTTTCTAAGAGAAATGTATCAAAATTTTGCACACAAAGAATAAAAGATTAAAGCAGAGTCCAAAATCCAAAGGATTTAAACATAAAAAAAATAAAAAAAGACAGAGAGATCAGTACTTTTACTTGTCTAGTGGCGGCAACCTGTTCGACCTCATCTCATGAACAAACTGATCAAAAGAATAATATGGGAGCAAACGTGAGTGCCATTCGGTGTACAACCCAATTAAGTTCCCCAAATCTCTAACCTCCAAAAACTGCTAAAAACAATTTAGCATAATATGATGAATTTTTTTCCACAAAAGAAAGGAAACAAGAGTGGAATTGAATATGAGACCTCGTTTCCGAGGCCACGGTACTTGAAAGCGCGAGTGAAGTGGCGGAGGACGTGGGCGAGGTCAGCTTCGGCCTAGTCTTCTGAACTGACACCTTTTTGCCTTCGAAGCACCGCTGTCTCTCTATCTCCTCTCCTCTGGCTGTTGCATCTCGGCCTGGGCAGAGATGAGACGCCCAGATTCCAATCTGGGGACATAGATGAAGCTTGGATTTCCGAAGAGAGAGATCGCAGAGAAGAGATGAAGCAGCCCCAGTGCATGCGAGGCGTCCTAGGTTTTGAAGGGGTGATTTTTTTTTTTTCCCTTATTTTAACCGGTTAACTCAAACAACCAGTTTCACTTGTTTTTAAAAAATGCCCACGTGATTGGCTGTACCGGTACAGCCGATGTACCACAGAAGGCTCATGTCGGACATTGCATACTTTAAATTTTTATGCTTTATGATATGAGTATCAAAATGGTGACGATGGCCATAATTCATTGTGGTAATTTTTTTTTTTTGTTCAGTCGTCTTTCTGGGGGAAACAAAAAAGGTAGTGGCGTGATTACCTCATGGCTTGTCTTATTCCTTTTGATGCTTGTCGTGTATTCTGGTGGGTCATGCAGGCACAAGAGGAGAAAATGACATGTTATGTTAGAGTGAACTGAAGTAATTAGGGACAATCCGTATGGAAACACCAGTTCTTTGTCTTTGTCTTTTTTGATAAATGGGTAGTCTAAACTGCTCTAACCTACGGACATGGGGTTCGAACTTGAGTGTAAGGGTGCAGAGAGTGCCTTGGCATGATGGCTTTAACTCACATCTGCGTGGAAACAGTCTCTGTCATTACAAGCTATTTGGATAACCGGATAGAATCTTCTGTATGAAGTTTAGATTAGGTCGTACTTGTGATTAGAGTTATTTCATAAAAGCGAAGGAGATCTGAGTTCAGGACATATTCCAATATTGGGAAGATAAATTTCATAAGATCAAGAAAGGATTGAATTGAAATTTTACCCAAAACTGGAGAGGTACAAGTCGTAATTAACTCAAAAAATAAGCACTAATTGGCTTGATAACCTAGTTACACAGTTACATGTATTAATGAATGTACCATCTAATTGAATGAGCTAACTTTGCAAACCAACTAATTCCGAATTGAATATTGCTATCTGAAATATGCTCCTAGATTTTTAACATTCCTCTCCTCTGCAGAACATCCTTGTCCTCAGGAATAAAATTCAAAAAACTGTGCTACAATAACTTCCTTAATTCTCTTGCTAGAAAGAGAGCTTGGTTTCTTCCCATAGTATCTCATTCTTTGAAAAGAGATGGGCAAAGAACGAGCAACTCAACGATTCAACATTTCTTGAACAAGAAAATAAGTATAGGAGACCATGATCGGTCTACTGTCTGAAACTCATAGCAGATCCATTTCTCAACTGATAATTTGGAGATGAAGTCTCGGATAGTCTTCAGTTCTTCCCTGAACAGTAAAAAGAGATGATAAATCTAAAGCATAAGCATGGAAGCTCTAACAACTCAAATGAAGCAACATGACCTATGGAATAGAGTATGTACATGGAATTTGCAAATAAATAAAAGAAGCACAAGGAAGCAATCTTTGCACAAAACAATTCACACCCTCACATCAGTTTAAACCCATGCACACCATTTGCATAGTTTGATCATCAGCCAACTATATATACATATATTCGTTCAAGAACAATCAAATCAATCCCAACTTACAAGATAATACAAGTGTACAAGAGGAATGCAAATAGAGTGTTTTGGACTCTCCACTTCACTGTCTGCAAGCACATCTAAAGAATGAAAGTGTATTTTAAGTAATGAAACCTTTTCAACTTCCAGTACCTCAAAAACTCAGACACCTTACTCAATTTTAGGTCAACAGATTTTTGAATTATAGTCAGTAACAACCCCATCATTTCCAATCCAAAAATAAATATTATAGTTTGATCAGGGATCCATCCAAATCCATACCAACACTCTAAATTATTTTACCAACTATGCAAATTTTATAGAATCACTATGCATTCATCTCTACCACCTATGCATACTTTTCCTATAACCAAATTATCCTCTCTGTTCCTGGACCATCCCTGAAAGTTACAAAATTGTGATTTCTGACCTTATATAGCTTTCCATAAAAAGAAATTAATTTCTCTGCACATTTTTATGCTCCAAAACCCATCACAAGCTGTTGACGGTGGATATTGTATTCCCACTTCCCGATAACTGAGACATGGTAGTACTGGACCTCCTTACCTCACATTAGGTCTACAAGAGAAACATAACCAAGGAGATATATTGGACTATTCAGGCTGCCAAGTGCTTAAGTTAATCAGTTCAACAACCATGCAGATTAGACATGTGTGCCCACAGTTAGAACAAGCAAGTCAGGAGCATATGACAAAACTAAACTTATACGTATCAAGTCTAAAAGAACAAATAATGTACAATAAGTTGGATCCTTTTTGCCAAAACAAAGCATATTGGATCCATATCAGCAAAGCAATAAGAATTGTCCAATTTGGAAATCTCCAACTCAATCACCAATGTCATAAATCAATATTAATAACAATTTCACGAATCAAGCACAATCTTGAATACTGCACTTTCTGTTTCCCTGACTGGAACATGAGCAGAAAGCTTCTATTATGATCTACAGTAGCATCGGTGTTCTGCCTGATTTCTTAGGCAGAAGTCATTTTCTATAATCCTGTTTTGCCTGATTTCTTAGGCAGAAGTCATTTTCTATTTTCTGTT
>NC_024131.1:16620004-16641457 GCF_000346735.1 Prunus mume
ACTAGCAAGATATAGAAGGGTATTAAGAGATTAGGTGACTTTCAAATCAAACCTTTCAACTAGATTTGATTCTCAAATACAGAACATCCCTCTACATCTTATGGATATGCGAAGACCTCAACTCCTTCATTGATATCAATTTTTTGATGATTTTGTAGAGAGTTTCATGAGGGTGTTTTAGAGAGTGCAGGAGGGTTTCAAGGAGGGAGAGATAAGGTTTTCAGAGACGGAGGAAAATCTGAAAATTTGTCGAGCGCGAATTCCCTTAAGCGGCCATTTTTATCATGTTTTAAAAGACGACGCTTGTTAATGAGAGATAAGGTTTTCAAAGACAGGTGAAAATTTGAAAATTTGTCGAGTGCGAATTCACTTAAGCGGCCATTTTTATCATGTTTTAAAAGACGACGCTTTTTAAAAAAAAAAAATTGCCATAGACAACGGTTTTTATAAAAAGCGTCATCTTTACATATAATAGACTACAGTTTTATAAAAAGCGTCATCTTTACATATAATAGACGATGGTTTGTATAAAAATCGTCATCTTTACATATATTAGACGACAGTTTTTTTTATAAAAAGTGTCATATTTAATTCATAATAGACGATTCTTTTTTAAACAAACCATCATTTTTACATATAATAGACGACACTAGTGGATACCACAAAATCTTATGTTATATTTAACGAAAGTATAAATAAACTCTTAATTGTTAGTGAATATATTATTTTGATGGCATACGCATTCTAAGAAATTAGTTTCAACGATCCAACCGTCAAACTTGTTGTTTATACTTCGAGATCATATACACCAAAAATCAGAAAAAATAAACATTCAGAGATCAAGTAACGGGGCAAAAAATTTCGACGGTTATAAATGAAAAATCATGATTTAACGGTTATTTTAACAAACTATCATCTTTAGATATAATAGACAAAAAACATCATTTTTACATATAATAGACGACCCTTTTTTAGAAAAAGCGTCATCTTTATATATAATAGGCGACCATTTTAAAAAAAAAAACCATCATCTTTACTTCATAATAAACGACGGTTTTTATAAAAGCGTCATCTTTACATATAATAGACGACGGTTTGTATAAAAATCGTCATCTTTAAATATAATATACGACAGTTTTATAAAAAGCATCATTTTTACATATAATAGACGACGGTTTTATAAAAAGCGTCATCTTTACATATAATAGACGACGGTTTGTATAAAAATCGTCATCTTTAAATATAATATACGACAGTTTTATAAAAAGCATCATTTTTACATATAATAGACGACGGTTTTATAAAAAGCATCATCTTTATATATAATAGACGACGGTTTGTCATATAATAGACAACGATTTTTATAAAAATCGTCATTTTTACATATAATAGACGACAATTTTTTTTTATAAAAAGCGTCATCTTTACATATAATAGACGCCGGTTTTTATAAAAATCGTTGTCTATTATATGACAAACCGTCGTCTATTATATGTAAAAATGACGATTTTTATAAAAATCGTTGTCTATTATATGACAAACCGTCGTCTATTATATGTAAAGTTGACGATTTTTTTTACAAATAGGTCGTCTATTATATGTAAAGATGACGCTTTTTATAAAAAAAACCGTCGTCTTTACTTCATAATAGACGACCCTTTTTTAAACAAATCATCATCTTTACACAAAATAGACGACCTTTTTATAAAAAAAACCGTCGTCTTTACTTCATAATAGACGACCCTTTTTAAAAAAAACCGTCATCTTTACATATAATAGATGACAGTTCTTTCAAAACAACCATGTCTTTACCAAAAAAAGGACACTTGATTTTTAAAAGACGACGCTTGTCATACCTGCTGTCGTTGTTTTTTGGTCAGATTTTAACTCTGTAGAAAACTTTTTTAATAAGATGACGCTTTTTTATTTGTGTGCGTCGTTATAAAAAAAATATTCAACAGTACCTCCTTTTTTTAGTTGTTTAAGTCACTTATCCACGACGGTTTTTTGTTACCGTCGTCTTTTTAAATACAACGACGGTTTTTTCTTCTACCGTCGTCTTTTTCATTTTTTGTAGTAGTGTTCATATGAGGAAGTAAATGTTGAAGACTCAAGTGATGAGGAACCTGTTGAGGAAAGTGTTAAGGAAAGTGATGAGGAAGAAGCATCTGACCCTGAGTTTATAGATGTCACATCCCGGGACTGGCTCCGCCGTAGCACGATATTGTCCGCTTTAGGCCCCCGTCTCTGCCTTCACGGTTTTGTTTCTGGGAGCTCATGAGCAACTTCCCAGGGAGGTCACCCATCCTGGGATTGCTCTAGCCTCCAACTCGCTTAACTTCGGAGTTCCCTCAACTCCGAAGCCAATGAGCTCCCAAAAGGCCTCGTGATAGATGGATGCGGGTGTGCACATATAAGGCACATCACCCCCTCTCCATTGGTCGATATGGGATCTTATAATAGACAATGCTTATGAGCAAAGTGATGTGGATGAAAGGTTGGTTGAAGAAGGTTGATAAGGTTTCTGACAACTATATTCATCATAATGCTACTGACATTGACTCAAATGCCCTTGAATATTAAGCAGATAGGTCAATTGATGTAGCTATAAGTGATGTGAACAACTTGGACAGTAGTGATGGTAAGGAGGTTGAGGGTCCTATGAAAAGAAGGAAGAGGAAATTGCCAAAGTTTGAAGGCATTATGCCCAAGACAGACTTGAGAAACCCAATCTTTAAGGTTGGTTTAAGGTTTCCAACTATTCTAGTATTTAGAAAAGCTGTGAGGAACTATTCAATCATTAACAAGAGGAAGATTAGATTCGCAAAGAATGATGTAAATAAACTGAGGGCAGTTTGTAAAGGTGGAAAAAGGCCATTGCCCATGGGTTTGCTATGCCTCTACTGTAAATGGAAGTACCTTGGTTCAAGTTAAACATTATGATAATGACCATGTGTGTGGGACTATTAAGAGGAATGTGCATGCTAACTCATCATAGTTAGCATAAAGGTATGGTACACAGTTGTCAAATATCCACAATTCGGATGTAGGATCTTTTAAAGACCAAGTAAATGAATACCTCTGTGTGATTGCTTCTAAGTCACAAATTTATAGAACAAGAAAAAAGGCAACTTCCATAAATGATGGTACCTATATGACACAATTCGAGTCACTTTGGGATTATGCTAATAAGTTGAGGAGGACAAATGAAGGAAGCACAATTATTATAAAGTCTGATTTGGAGGGTGAAAGGCCAAGATTTGAAAGAATCTACATTTGTTTGGCAGCTACAAACAAGGGGTTTCTCCAGGGTTGTAGACCATTGATAGGGTTTGATGCATGTCACATAAAAGGGCCTCACCCAGGCCAATTACTCAGTGCAGTTAGTGTTGATCCAAACAATGGGATATACCCTATTGCATATTCTGTGGTAGAGACCAAAAACTATGTGACATGGAGGTGGTTTTTGGAGCTGTTGGCAAAAGATTGTGTATTCAAAATAATAACTTCTATGTTTTCATTACTGATAGGCAGAAGGGGCTGATTGATGTAATAGCCGATATGTTTCCAAATTTTGAGCATAGGCACTATCTTAAACACCTTCATGCAAACTTCTTACTTGCTGGGTATAGAGGACTTGTGCTCAAACATCACATGGAGGCTATTGCAAGAAGCACAACAATTCCTTGGTATCAAGCTGAATTCAAAAAGCTCCAAGATGTGTCAGGTGCTGCATTTGATTGGCTTGATAAATTAGATCCACAATGTAGATCTCACTTTAAAACTACATCAAAATGTGATATTTTTCTCAACAACATCTGTGAGGCCTTCAACAGTGCAATCACTGATGCAAGAGACGAGCATTTTGACATGTCTTGAGAGGGTAAGGTATTATATCATGTTATTAATGGCAAGTAGAAGGGCAGCTTTTGAGAAATGGCAGCATGATGTACAACTAAGGATTTTCATTATAGTTGAGATGCGTAAGAAGGAATCAGCCTAGTGCATTCCAAAGCTTGTTGGGATCAGACATACGAAGTCAAAAAAATTGGTGGAACTCAAGTAGTGGTTGATTTGAGAAGAAGCGCACATGTTCATGCATACAATGGGATATCACTTGGATCCCATATAAGCATGCTTGTGCTGCAATTGGCCAACTGAATGGAGATCATCTTGCGTATGTGAATGATTGTTACAAGAAGGAGGTCTTTGTAAGAGCATATGTAGAAATTGTACATCCCATGGCAAGCCAAGATTTGTGGCCTAAGCGTAACATGGCACCTTCACTGTCACCTAAGTACCACACCTAATCAGGGAGGCCAAAGAAAAATAGGACAAGGTTAGCAGCTGAACAACCCTCAACCTCTCATCCTAGTGGAAGAAAACTGCCAAGGTATAATCTGGAAATTAAATGTTCAATATGCAATCAACCTGGACATAATAAGAGGAAATGTCTCAAGGCATGACAAGGAAGCTCAAGCAGTCATATATATCTCACCTATGCTTGTTTATTGATTTTGACTTTATTTATGTAAATTAAGTGTGATTCATGGAGTGCAATATATATGTTTGTTAGGTATCTAAAAAAAAACAAGAAGACACAACTAAGCACTTCTACTCAAAGGATTATTAGACAACCAAATGGGAAGGAACTTGTCAGCATATTTGAAGTCTACAATTTTAATTCCTTTCTGCAAGGTTTCTAATCTTTCCTATTTCAATACTTGTTTCAAGTCAGAAGAAACACCCAAAAGAAGACAACTCAGTCCCAGCCTATGTCTCAGCAAGCATCTAAGTCTCATCAAGCTTCTCACTCACAGCCTATGTATCAACAAGGCTCTCAATCTCAGCCTATGTGTCAACAAGCATCTCAGTCTTAGGAAGCTCCTCAGTCTCAGACTATGTCTCAGCAAGATTCTCACTCATAACCTATGTCTCAACAAGGCTTTCAATCTCATCTTATGTCTCAACAAGGCTCTTAGTCACAACCACAACCACTAGTTGAGCCTCAAAGAAGGAGGTTTAAGTCACTAGCAAAAAAGAAATCTTTTTTGGAAAAGAGAAAAATGTTGGACCGGTATCAAGTGTGGAGATTCTGAGATAATTGGGATTATAAGGAAGTCAGGATTTGGAATATTTTGCTTACTTAGTATTTTGGACAATGACAGTTTGAACATGTCTTTTGAACTTCATTTGGGGTTAAATGGCTTTTGTTAATGGTTAATTAGAATTGGCATTGTGTGGAATTGCACATTGGGATTCAATTGGCTTTTGGTAATCTCAAAATGTTAGTACTGATGTTGTTTTGCTGTAAAAGATGTATTTTGAACTTGAGGCCAGTCTGTTAATTATGTATGAAGTTCTCAATGTTTTGGCAAGTTTGTTGAATAGCAGTTTATTTGTTGATTATCAATGCTTTGTCTAGTTTCTTAATTATCATTGCCAAAGTCATTCTCAACAGTTTATTTGTTGATTATCACAACAACTTGTTTAAGATTGGATTATAAGGTTCAAAGTGAGGTAATGTTAGGTATGAATGATTTGAAGTAGCAAATGTCATTCTAAAAAATGCCATGAAATAAACATATCGTTACATAGTACATTTTATAGCCCAAAAACACCAACTTCACTACTTTGCCTAAACCTTTTTTAACGTAACATTGCCTCATCTATTTTACATCAAATTGCCGAACTTTACAAAAATCAGTACAACCCATGACATAAACAAAGCAACCCATATCTTCCTCTTGCTTGCTCGCATACGTCCAGCTTCCTTTTCCAATTGTCTCATTCTCCTCAGTACATTCTGATACTCCCAAGCACTACCAAGACTGACTTAATTCTCGCAAGTAAAATGCTCATGTTGACTACTTCGCATAAATTATTTAGCAGCATGTCACATTTACAGTGAGGATTGAAATGTGATCTACACCATTGACTTGCATCCCTCTGCGTGAGCCACGCGTGAGCTTTAACATCTAAATCCAACATCCTTCTTATCTCATCTTCAAACCAAGGCCTTGTACTAGCTCTTCCAATGGACTCCATTTGTAACCTAAGAGTCAAACCTTTGTGCTCTGTCATGAAATTGGCAATGAGGTGCTTCAAATAATGTCTATGCTCGGCATATGGAAAAAGCCGATCCATAGCATCAATCAAACCTTTTTCTTTATTAGTCATAAAAACATAGCATTGTTATTTTCAATCTTCAAATCAATACTCAAAAATTCTAGAAACCATCTCCAAGTGTTGTTATTCTCCACCTCAACAATTGCATAGGCCACAGGAAACATCCCATTGTTGCATCTACAACAATAGCAATTAAAATTTGTCTAGGGTGAGGGCCCTTAATACGACACCCATATAACCCTATGAGAGGCCTACAACCTTCTAACCACCCTTGTTTACAAGCTGCCAAGAAAGTGCACATTCTCTGGAATCTTGGCCTATCACCATCCAAATCTGATTTAATAACAACTGTGCTTCCAGGATTCACCCTATTCAATTCCTCAGCATAATCCCACAAAGCTGCATATTGTTGTACATGACTCCCCTCTAACATTTGCACTGCCTTCTTTCTTGCTCTATATAGTAACTCCAATAGCTTCATTAACCTCCTCTGCAAATGAAATGGCATCCCAATTCACCTTAGTCAGCTTAGTCGTAAAATGCTTGGCCAAATAATTGGCATTGACATGTCTGGTTTTTTTTTTTTTTTTTTTTTTTGCATTCTTCCACAAGTGTGTTCCCCATTCAAGGTTTTGACTTGGAGGTAATTGTTTTTGTTGATTGATGAAGCATATATCACAAAAGGACAAGGCTTCTCACAAACAACTCTTATAGCATCCCTATAATTCTTCTTAAATGTCAGCTCCCTAGCAATATTGATAGAATACACCCTTACAGCTTCTCTAAAAATGGTAGCAGTTGCAAACCTCAAACCAAGTCTGAAATGTGGATTCTTCATATCAATGTCATGGATAAATCATCAAACTCAGGCCACTTTCTCTTTTTGCTTGATCTCCCCTCATCATCCTCTTCATTGGAAGCATTAAGAGACCCATTTATTCTTGGTGAGTTTGTATTGTAATCTTTATGTTCAACTTTTTCTCCTTCATTAGGGCCACCATCAACCTTGGTTGGGTCAACACACCCATTAAGAAATGTATCATCATTGTTGATCAAATTTTGTTCTTCCTCATCTTGAATAAAGCCTTCATCCACAAAATCAGGATCCCCATAATCATTGACACTCTCAGTTTCTGCAGTTTGACTTTCACTTTCAATGACCACTGTTTTTCTTTTTTCCCTGAGCCCTCTTTTTCCTCTATCATTGGCGAATTTTTTTGCTTTCTCAGTTTTGTTGTTGTTTCCTTTTCTCAATTACCCTTTTTTTCTTTTTCTCAGTCACTCTTTTTTTCCCTTTCTCAGTTGCCCTTTTTTCCTTTTCTCAATCACCACTTCCTCCACAACCTCCTCTTCATGTCCCAAATCAATAACCTCCTCATTTACATTATACTCTGTTAAGTCACTTTTCTTGGAAATAAATCACAATAACCTTTCTTTTGCTTCACAGATATGGCCATACTAGGTCAAGAACTAACTTATCAGTGTCAAACTTCACCAATTTTCCCGTTATAAGCTCTTTAGAATAATAACTCAACTCATCTGCCTTATATCCTAGTAAATTAGCAAGATCGTGAAGCGAAAACAATGACACATAGTCACCTTGGCACTTGCCACCCCAACTAATTGCCCCACCCATGTAACTCCAGCCAGTCTTTACTTCCACCAACTTATCCCCATGATAAACCATCCACGTGAACAAAATCTCATTATCTACAACAACAATATTCAAATCAAGCAACAACATTTAATACACTAATGGAAAAAAAAAAAAAAGCAAGGGACCACAAAGTCTTTTTATCTTAGCAACATAACAAAAATAAGACTAACAAAACCAAACAAATACACCACACACTCGACATAGACAATTACATAGGCCAAACAAAGTCATCGATTTTCTTTGTCAAACATTATTCACATGAGAACCACAAGAAAGAGACACTTACAATGCACTGGAGCTAGTGCTCTATCCTCTTTGATAATACTCATCTCTGACTCCTTTTTGTCAAGATTCCCTCTAGCTTTTTCCCCGACAAAAGCTCAAACACACCAACAGTACCTCCCTTTCCATAACAAAAGCTCAAACACACCAAGATTCCCTCTTCATTTTGTCAAGATTACCCAAAACCCCCAAATCTTCCAATGGTGGTTCCCAAATCCTCTGTTGTTCGAACCCTAATTTCAAACTTAACCCCTTAAAGTTGACAATAAGACTTTTCATATTCGGTCTCGCCTCTCGCCACATCAGCCACACTAATGGGTCTAGCTTTGTGCAACGTGTGCGAATTGGCCCACTTTTTCTGCCGTGCAAGCTTATTTAATTGGTCAATGGGACAGCGGAGGGGATAATTTTTAGATGGAATTGGAGAAAGGGTGGTTAAGAGTGGAAATTTCAGTTCAATGGGGTTAAATGAGACCGAGCTCGAGTTCCAAGGGTGAAATAGTAAATAAGCCTACTATTTATGTCGTTAGTATTAACAAGGTAGAATATAGAGAACTACATTTAGAGCATAACAAAAAAATTATCACAATTACCATAAGATTTTTAGCAGAGTATGGTTATTCTGGTCAACTTTATAGTGAAACAGTCATCATTTCGATCTTAAAGTTAAAAGAAATTATATGTTTTTACATCCCTCTCTCGAAAAATATAAAATTAGATTTCACAGTGGTTTACGGATAATATTTACTCAGATAGAGCACAACATAGTATTATTATTTCTTATAATGAACATGTTATGACCAATTTTTGGCATATTAGCAATTTCCTGTTACAAAAACATAGAGTGGTCTTTGAGTGTAACTTATAATTTTTAAGTGAAGTTCTGCTATCCTAGGTCAGTGTGGCTCAGAGACAATGCCAAGGTATGTTTTGCATCCATGCATTCATATTTGCATATTTGCAAGTTCATCAAAAGTAGTTGTCAGATGTGTAGGACTGATAAATGGTTTTAGTCTTACATAATCCAGTGCCAAACATCAGTGAATTTTTAATGATGGTTTTATACTCTTTAGTTTGGTGTTTATTTAAGCAAAAGGGTTCTTTTGTCTTTTCAGCTAGGTTTTTAGTTAAGTGGCTTTATTTGTTAAAAAGCCCATTTTTGCTAAAAGCTTTTTTTGGTTTCTGACTAGTTTTAAGCATGTAAAATAAGAAAGGAACTTAATCGTTTTGTTTGCTGCAATGTTGAAAAGAAAAGAACGACCAAATATTCTTATAGAGAGTTTTTTGAGAGTTTATATTGAAAACTCATGTGGCTGTTCCTTGTGAGCCTCCATGAGTGATTACATCATCATTTTTTCATATATGTGTGAATTCATGAGCATTATGCATGTTGGTGATCAACAATCGTGCCTTGAGGTGTGAGCAACTGAGACTAGAGTTGGGTCATCTCTTGTTGACGAAGGAAGACAAGATCGCTGATTGGGTTGAGTAGAACAAGCGAATAGGCAAGTCTGCCTTGTGAGCGTTAGTCTCGTGAGTTGAGACTTGGAAGACCTTTTTGTATTCTTTCTCATAGTGATTTGTTTTCCGGCATAGTGCCCACAATTGTTTTCCTCATATTGAGGTTTTTTACTGCATCAACATATCTTGTGTCCCTTGTGCGATTGTTTATGTTTTTGTTTGAGTTTATTGCTGCTGTGTATTCTTGGATTTTGCTTACAGGATTGTTACAGTATTTCAATCCTGTCGTGGTGTTTGAGTATTAAGAAACAGATTAGTTGGCCATTCTAGGGAATTTCAGAACTGCTTAGTCCATCAAAATCAGTAAATACAAAAATCTCTACCAAGCAAGATATACAAGATATTCAAAAATATAAAGGAGCAACAATTGTTGATGATCATCTGAACCTCCTTTACCAATCCAACTTTATCAAGATCTATTTTGAGACTACATCCAGGAGATCAGATAACACATATGAATTGAGGATAAGCAAAATAGGGGCACAAGTTTTTTATGAAATCTATACCCAAGGTAGCAAAACAGATTGAAGCAGAAGAAAATGACAAATCATACTGTAATAGCTTAGAAGAAGAAGAGCTACATAATATAAACAACATGATGGAAGCATAATGAAGCCATAACAACATGTGAAGATTGTTGACGTGAGTTAACCTAACAAATCAAGGAGATTTATTTCCTAAGTTAATTAGGTGATTTACTTCCTTGTTTCATATAGTTGACAATCATTGTATAATTATGAGATATTCTCCTAATTAATTACTGTATATATTTCCTTGTAAAGCATACTTGTAAACTCCTATATATACCTCCTTATGGAGAAGAATACAGTTAACCTAAAGTATTCAAACCATATTCATATTTTAGTATGGTATCAGAGTGGTCGATCCTAGATCGTCTCTAAGCCCTCAAATCATATCCTCAAATTCAAATACAAACTCTAAATCAAATTCCTCAAATCAAAATCCTAAATTCTCAAATCAAAACCTTTTATAAAATCCCTGACTCCAAACCCTTTCCCATAATTCCTACCCACAAACTCAGATCAAATTACACTTCCACTGCGATATTAGGCCCCACTGTGATTCTCTCCCTCCTTGAAGACCCAAGAAGCATGCGGCCAGTCCTACTGAACAGGCTACACTGGCTTGTGCTTCTGTAGCCACTACCAAAGGTTATGCTTTCAATACCTCATCTCAAAAGCACATGTGAATTATTGACTCAGGTGCCACAGATCACATGACATTTGATCCTGACCAACTTCTTGCTTAGAAACCATCCATACAGTCGGTGGTGTCTAATGCTAATGGTACTCCCTCCCCTGTGGTTAGGGGTGGCTCTCTATCTCTCTCTAACTCCATACATTTGGATTATTAGCCAAAAACTCACTAGCTGATGGTACTTTATATAATACAAAATGTGATCACTAAAAGAAATCGTGACTGAAACTCTCTGCCGGAAGCATGCCTTTTAAAGTCCTAGAAGAGACTTCGAAATAAATAAAGAACTACATTTCATTACTTCCAAACATTACAAACTTAATCATATGGTACAGGCTAAAGCGTCAATGTTGCAAAAGGTTGCAAATAATTACATGAATCTTGCATCCTTTATCTTTCTATCTCTGACTTGGCTAACTTTCTTTTTCCCCTTTGATATTTGTATAATTTGTATTATAAGTCTAGAATTCTCTATTAAACTTGGTATTCTGATATAATAATGTTTTTGCTGAATTTTTTATTTTTGCATGAAGTATCGACTTGAATTTTGAACTTCACTATGATGTGTAAGTCGAATTACATGATATTTTGTGGGGTTGAGTGACTGGGTTAAATACCTTTTGGTCACTGAATTTTACATGAAATTTTAATTCCCTTAGTAACCTGGCAAGCACTAGCAACTGTAACCAGGCTCATCGATATTAACTTACTTGCTATAATATGCTTTTGGTGTGTGCTTGTTGATGCGTGCAATTTCGTTGACATTGTAGTGGCTTTTGTTCTTGGATCTTTTCAGGTGCTGAAGTTTCATAGAAAATATCCTTATTTCCAGTTGGATAATTGTAATTATACTCTACATATACCAATGTTCTATTTCCATTTGGATAAGTGTAATTGGACAACGAATTTACCTTTCTAACATGTATGGAACTCCTTACTTTTTTTTTGAATGAAAACTCTACATTCTGTGTAGTTTTTTTTTTTTTGGGGTCAAATTTTCTTTGTTGTATTATGAATGTGAAGGAAGTAGTTATGATTATCATGAAGCTTCAATCTTATGGACCAAATTCTTGGCTGAGGGGTACTCTCGACATTCATTTTTGCTGATTTCTTTGAAAGTCAGGTTTCATCATGTTCTAAGGAAAGCAAACTTCGTTGCAGATGTTCTTGCATCGGTCATTCTGCCTAAGATTGTCGGATTTGGAGTGCTTCCCCACCTCCCTCCCTTGTCAGCTTTCAAATTCAACTGACGGAGTTTGGGTTGTAAGTGCTTATTTGTGGCGTAGGCACCTCCCTGGTTGGGGACCTGGAGACAGAATCAACATGGTTGCGAGGAGCGGTTTTCCCCAATAACATGCAATCTAAAACAAACCATCTGCAAACAAGAGCTTGCACAACTGTACTAGTGCCAAGGCCTGGAGATTTTCTCCGCTCATTTTTTTCTCATTTATAAACTGCAACTGATGTCTACCTTTAACCACAACTTCATCATGATAATTTAGGAAACAGTAAATTTGATCTATGATTTACGGCACTTTATATCCGTTACATTCACGAGCGTGACACAGTCACTTCAAAATGAATGAATATCAAAACCGTGTACAATTCGATTTATTGTTTTAGCCGATGACAACTAGCCTCCAAGAAATTGCTGGGCCACCCTTATGTAGAACTTTTAATATATGGGTCGTCCTTGTATTTGGAGAACAATGGAAGATCAAGAGCTTCCTCTGCAACTTTTCTGTCATGATGAATCTTCTCTATCAAGCTCTGGAGGGATGAGAAATTGGCCTGTTTATTTCATAAACGAACATTAGGAAACATAGATAGGACAGGGAGGAGGAGCAATTGGTATTTTCCAGAAGAGATTGATTAGTTTTGACTAATACCTCTGGCCGTATGTAGCCGACTATAATAAGACGCAGTTCCTCCCCATAGAAATCCTCACCAAAGTCATGAAGCAACCATGGCTCCTGCATTACAAATTAAATTCAACAGAGAAGAAAAATAATTGCAAATGCTACCTAATGTGTCTTAAAAAACTCACTATAGTCTTTTCAGTGTTGTCGAAATAAGGATTCCAACCAACACTCATGACCATTTTAAAGACACCTCGTTTAGATAATCCAGCCCAACCAAAATATACTCCTGAGGGATGTTCTGAAAGAAGAGATCCATATCCTTCTGTGGATAAATTAGCTGTAGAAAAGATGTAGTGCACTTATAAGTATAAAGAAAAGAGGAAATGAAACAAATTAATTGAGCATGAGAGGGAGAGAAACAACAAAACACAAGCAACAAACCAATAATTTCAAGCTCAGTCAAGCAAAGTCGGACCTAAGGAACATAACTTGTATATTGCCAATATCAGGTGCATTCAAAAAATCGCCTACATATGAGATAAAACTAACCTGTATATATATTATCTAAACTAAGAACAGCAGTCAGTTATTGTTTCATCCAAAGACATGTACAGTTGAATGAAGACTCTAACTGGATAGGCCGACAGCAACACACCTGTAGGGATCCCAAGTACTTTTGAGCCCCGACCGAATCCCTTAGCGACAGGACCACCAATGTGCCAAGGTTCTAGTGGTAAAGTATCTTTTATCCCTGCAACAACAAATCAATGGTGCTAATGAAAAGGGCTTATGCAGAAGAAACTCTTCAAACGTAGTTGTAACACAGACACAGGTACTGAGGTATACAATCTTGGAAAGGAGGTAGGCCCCACTTTTCAGGTTGCAAATCAAGTAGTGAGTTGATCACCTCATCCGCTGAAGTATAAAGATGGGACTGCTTTGGGATGGAGGGTACAGCAACCACCTCCATACCAGCAGCCTTTCCAGCTGTAACACCTGGTCTGACAAAACCAATACAGAAATGTTCCAAGGAAGAAATGTAAAGAAAAGTGACATCACTTCACCATATACACATCATAAGGAAGAAACACAGCATCAAATTACTGAAGGAAGAATTTTCGTGAAGAAGGGCACATCAATTATTTGTTTGCAGCTATTTGCCATCTAAAATGAAATTACTAATCTTAACTAGAAGCATCACACACATACAATGCATGTGTGTTGGTGATGGAAGGTACATTAAGGAAATAAAATTTAGAATGTGGGAGAGAAAATAGTGGGTATTAAGTAGGTATAATTGATTTATTAACTTTAGTTTTTAAATTTAATACCAAACTTGTTCAGTGTGAGAGAGTCGTAACTGACTTTTTTTTTATTGGCCAAAAATGTAATATTGACTTATATTCCAATACAGCATGTGCCAACCTTATCAAAGTTAGTCTGAATCTAACTTGTTTGAGGATAGTATCTGTAGCAAAACTCAAGGTTTTCAATCAGGTTCATTCTTTTATTGAAGAAGTTTTAGATGTAATGTAAACAAGGGTAGTTGAAGAGAACATAAACGAAAACCATAACACTAAAACAAGAATGTTCCCTGCAACAGTTTTTGCTCTGGCTACTTTAATAGAAGAACAAATTCAAACCTGTAAAGAATCCGAGTAAGATACTTACAGAGAATCTTCAATGACAAGGCAGCTGGAAGGGTCAACATTAAGCCTTTTAGCAACTTCAAGGAATCTACAATGCAAAATCATATTTCAGGTTTTAGAATACCATATTTATCTAATCCTTCATTAAAAAAATTCAAATAAAAAACACTCAAATTGAAGCTCAAAAAACACATTTACGCATCTCACATTTCTGGAGAAGGCTTCCCCAATCTTACTTCATCACCACCAATGATGACAGAAAAGGATTCCTTCCATCCTGCGTATGAAATACAATAAGCAAATAAGTGCTTGTTTGTATGATAAGAACGACCCATAATATATCCTAAATGCACGCGATACTAGATAACTTTCCATGTACGATGTAAGCAAATATGCTTCTGGAGAAGTATACCCTGATGAAAAGAAATTTTGGTTTCTATGTTTTCCCTTGGAGAGTTCGAAGCCATTGCCATTGACACTCTATGACCACTCAAATGTTTAATTAATCGATTGGCACCTGGAAGTGCTTTGATGTTGCACCACCTAGAATGACAATTGCCAATAGCCAATTAACAGTTTTCCACTAAAGTACTGCCTGAACACATAACAGTAAGTGAATGATTTGTTCTCATTATCATATGGAAGCATGCTTAAAAACATATGATCTAAAACAAGCTCCATTTAGCCCAAAAAGAAAACGATCCAACATCCAAAATGACTAACATTTAGAAAAAGCAGAAAAGAGACACATTTAACAAAATTCTTTTATATATTGACCTTAACACCCATTATATATTCCTCTCCTAAAAGCCAATAGTAATAAACAGCCAACACAAACATTTGGTACTAGTATAAAAATGATTTTTTAACAGACACAAAAGCAAGTACAGTAGTTAATTACTGATTGGAGAACATGGGGGTAATCTCTGAGAGTAATTCACTCGTTGTGCAAGATAGCCCATAAGCTTCAACAACAGCACTTGCAGCTTCAAGTGGTGTTTTTCCAACTACTTTTTGAACTTCCCGTCCATCCCACTGCATTCCATACTCGCCCAAATAAACTCTTAAAACATCACTTACAATACCATCTGTAATTAATTAAAATAATGAAGAAAAGGAGTCACTAACACCAGTAGAAAGCAAAAGCTACTTCCAAGAATAAAAGTCACATCCAACTTTGGAAGAAAAAAGGAAGCATCAGCCCTTGTCACAAATCAAATAACAAGAAGTTAAAAGCAAAATTGAAAATGCTACTCAGAGTGCAGACCTGTGTTAAGTAGTGTACCATCCAAATCGAGGATAACACAGGACACTATTTTCTTCAAAGGTTGTGCAGTTGACATCTTCTTAATCATGCATAAATCTCACAGTTCAGAATTACACTCCCACTAGTAAAATGTATCTGAAACAAAGACAGATTTATCAATCCAACGAATGAAATTTAATAACTGTTACAAATCAATTTACCAAAATCTCAAAGTCAAACAGAAATTGATCAATGAATTATTCATAACAATAATTGACCTTTTCCCACCTTATCTTAACCAAACACACACAACTCCATTTGTCAATGCTCTATGTCAAAACAGACCTTACTGCTCGTAACTATTGAAGATATCAAATTAAGTACCAACTAAATTCATTTATACCATTCTTCATACTAGCCTCTCGGCATGCCCTTTCTGCATGCTCGAGGCTTTTTCTATTGCACTTACATTTTATTTTAACAATAGAAATTGAATTTTACAGGATTCAATTGTTTTGTTTTTAAACTTAAGGCAAAAGTCATACAAATCATATTTTATGTAATGGGATCAGAATCTTATATTCCATAGCCACATAATCTGCAACTTTCCATTTAAAGAGTGTTTAGCATCAGTTATAACAAATAAGATAATTTGTATGGCTTCTACTTCAATTTTAAAATCAAAACAGTTGAATCCTGTAAAATTCAATTTTTATTGTTAAAATAAAATGCATGAGCAATAGAAAAAGCCTTGAGCACTTAGAAAGAGCATGCCAAGAGACTAGCATGCCAAGTCCAAGTGTCAGTAGTAAGAGACATTTTTTGCAAATTTAGAGAAAACAGTCTTGATTTTGGCCTTCTGATCTTGAAGGGAATTCCACACATCTCTATAATGGTCCTACGAGACGATGGATCAAATTTAGGTTGTACCTCTCTCATAAACCACCTAGACCATATCCCTTCCACATGCCAAAAAGGAAGCTCGTCAAGTATTATCATTTCCAAACAAGCTAGTCTACTCTTCTTGTTATATGCACGTGCAACTAGGACTCCCTTCTTCTCAAATACAAGAGTTTTTGTTTGTTTTCCTCTCTCAGTGGAGAACCCACCGTACATTTTTCTCTCAGATGTTCCATTTCTCATGGGATCACATGCATAATCTGCTTGACAAACAGTTGCAATAAGCCCCAGGGCAATCACTCCCCAGTTCAACTTTTTCCCTAGCAAAATGTTTCCACACCACTTATGCTTCCCTAGTTGGTTGTTTCTTTCCTGAAAAGGCGAAGTGTGGGGATTGCAGCTGCTCCCTCATCAACAATTGGTGGTGCATTAATAGACATGGGTGTAGGACTCGGACTTGGAGTGGTGAGAGAGGTGTGTTAATAGTATGACTTTGTGAACAAACTTCTATAATCACCAAGTTGAAGCCTCTGTGTTCACTGGAATTCAGGAACAGATTCAATGGATATAATTGGAGCAATATAATTGAAATTCAATCCTATGTGTGACTCTAACATAAAAAAAAAAAAACAGATTATAAATGAATACGTACCTATGTATTACTCTAACCTGAAAAACAGATTTAATGGATATAATTATGATATGAATATGCTTGTTTCAAAATGAAAAACAGCGCTAGGCCATGATCCAATGAAAAACAGAATGTTCAATTCTTGTTTATTTGAGTGTCTGCAGAATCATTACAGCTAATCTATTTCAGAACTTATTGTAGAAAATTATTGACCATGGAACTAAAATACTCTAGATCAGATATCTCATCAATTCCAAAATTATAAATAAAATAAAAAACTTTAACCAATAATTCAAAAGGAAAAATTAGAGCAACAACTATGTCTAAAACTTCACCTAAATTTTCAAAAGAGAGCTGAATCAACTAACCAGATGACAGAATTCTGAAAAGAGCTTGAGATAATGATTTGTCTTATGAAGAAACAAGCTACTGAGAGATGGAGAGTGATGGCAGTAGTGACTGAGGCATTCTCGGTGTCAACTGTGGACTGTGGACCATTGACAATCTGCAAAATTTGATTATAAGCATGCAGATTCCACAAATCGTTTTTGACAATTAACCATCCAAAAACAACGTCCCTTCCCTTGCTTTGATTTGAACAAGTAAGATCAGAATATTGTGGAATTAATTCTTGTAGAAATCACAGAGCCCAGAGCTTAAAATCTCATCAAAAACTAAAGATAGTTGGGACTTACCCAGACAGAGGTGAACGAAGCCGAAACGTTCTGTGACAAAATGAAGAGTTTGATTTTTGTGAAGAGTGGCTGCGAGCGAGAGTGGGTGTGAGTTTTTGAGAAAGGAAAATATGAAAAGGAAATGAGGAGGAAAATAGAATGTGGGTTTAAGTATTCCAAAGAATCTAATTCCCAATAGATACAATCCAATCCAAGCGAAAAGCAGAAATTGTTCTTTAGGTTGTCCCTTCCTCATTTGAAAGGGACCCTTTTCGCTGTCGTCGACGAACAGATTGCCGCTCGTTTTTTATTTATTTATGGCTTAAGTGCTACAATCGCCCTCGAACATTTGGTCAATTCCCACTAAACCCCCTCAAAGTTAAAGTGACTCACTTTGACCCCTTGACTGATGTTTTGTATCTCAATTTATCCCTCACCGTTAAGTCTATTAAAAACTCAGTTAAAAATGCTGACGTGGCACTAATAAGACCTACTATTTTGCTAAACTAAATGTCATGTGTGAAGAAAAAAAATTAAAAATTAAAAATTATCTTTTAAAAACCTTAATTTAATTTTTTTTAAATAAAAATAATACTTTAAAACCAAAAAATTCCCCAATCCCTTCCCACTCCTCTCTCTTCCTTTTTTGCAGACCAAAAACCCAGCCAGCCCCTTCCCTAAGCCAAAACCACACCCTCCTAAACCAAATCATCATCACCATTCCCTAACCCTCGGTTATCTCCGTAGTAACCAAAGCCCCTCCTCCAACCTCGACCCAAACAAAGAAAAAAATCCCAAACTTTGGAAAGAATGAAGCCCAAATGGCCAAAACACTCATCCCTGATGTTAGTGGTGAGCAAAGGAAGCAAACACTAGCCAAAACCCACAACTTATCAAAGAAGTTGTTTACATCATAATCAACCGAGGATATCCAGCCTCAAAACGACTAGCACCAAGGCAGACACGCCTTCTTCCCTGCCGAAGGAAGACATTCTTCCGAGGTGCCAGACACCTGCCGAAGCTCCCGACTGCCGAAGCTCCAAATTGCCGAACCTAATCTCCTGGACACATGTCACCACCACAGCGACTTGCACAAAATCCAACATCGAAACTTTGTGCAGACCTCCCACTTTCACCTCCCTATAAATAGGGAACAGTACCCAAGTAAAAAGGGTAACTTCTCTCTCACTTTTACTGTTACTCTGCCAAATTTACCACCCTTAGCTGACTTAAGCATCGGAAAGCCTTCGTCCGGCACCACATCGGTGTTCGAAGCTTAACGATTGCTTCTCCTACTTTGTCTTCTGCAGGCTCTTTCCTTATCGAAGGTCCTCACCTTCTCCACTGCTGAAGACAAACCCCTTTTTCTAAGTTGACCTCCCAAAAAGAGCATCAACATAAGTCAAGCAGGCCGTGCCCATTCCCATCATGGCCAAGGCCAGAATTGGCCACTTCGTCGAGGCCCAAATCCTTGAAGCCATCGGTGTCGATTAAGTCGATGAGAGTGAGGTCCTGAACCTCGCCAATTAAGAGCACCATATTAACAAGCACAATTTCCGGGTGCCATTCGTCTGTGGGTGTCGGAATCTCGGTGAGGCGCTCTGCCGAGTCCGAGAAGGAGCAGCTATGATTTGGATCAAGGGCGATGCCGGCACGGGGAACATCATCGAAGTGGTGAGGCATGTGTGGTCCGTGATAGGGGACATTAGAGTTTTGCGGAACATGGACGATGACGAGGTGTTTACTTTCGCGAAGAAGATCGCTGCGCCGTACGTTATGGTGATGCAGACGAAGCAACTGAGGAGGCTGTCTGTGGTGCACTTCGCCGAGGGAGGGGTGGCAACGCAGCAAATGCGGCGCTGATGATGCAGCCGGGTTGCGACGGGATGTTTGTCGAGTTTGGCATGTTTAAAAGCGGTGACTTGGTGAAGCAGGGGAGGGCAATTGTGCAGGCTATGACCCATTACAGGGACCCGGATGTGCTGGCTAAGGTGACTTGCGGGTTGGGCGAGGCCATGGTTGGGTTGAATTTGAAGGACGAGAAGGTGGAGAGGTTGGCTAATCGGTCTAAGTGATGAAACAATCTTTGTTGTGTGAGAGGAAAAGGAAGGCGGTGTTTGGGTGGGTGGGTTTTAGTTTTTTTACATGTAAAAAATTAATTAAAGATCATGTTTTTGGGTCGTTGTTTGTTTGTTTGTTTGTTGAATTTAGTATTGCTTAATTTAATAAGGAATTAAGTTTATGTTTCTGCTTTGTAGTAATTGATAAAACAATCTTTCTCTAATTCCTAATTATTAGCATGCTAATCTTGTAATGTTTATGTCATTATATGTGCATTATGCTAATCATTCAACTAGTTTTGGTTCCAAGTTGCCTGGGTTTCAACTGGTGTTTGCTTCCTTTGGGTCTGCGAGAGAGGAAGAGAGAGGAGTGGGAAGGGATAATGGGGTTGGAGGAGAGGAATTGGGGATTTTTTTGGTTTTAAAGTAGGAAAAATTACACTTTAGTCCCTAGAGGTTTAGTGTCAATATCGAAATGGGCCCTAAGGTTTCAATTAAATCTATTTCATACCCGACATTTCAAAGTATTATCAATTTACACCCACTATTACATTGACTGTCAAAGTCAAACGTTAAATGCTGGCGTGGCAGTCGTGGCACCCACCTCATAACCAAACAATAGTTAGAAAAAGACCAATATGGGACCCACCCACTAACCAATTCCTAAAAAAAAAATTATATAAAATAAAAAAGCATTAAGAATAAAAACCTACCTAGCCCGTTCTCTATTCCCCACGCCGACCCATCATCGGTCGTCACTCCCTCCCTTTCCTCAGCTCATTCTCTACCTCTTCTGTCTACCCACTCGTTTGCCCCAATTGAACATAACCAACAACCCACCCAGTGACACCCAAACCACAACTCGACCCACCATACCCCTGACCATACAACCCTAGCAACAATCCCATCGCAACAAAATTACACATAACAAACAAAAATGGAGAACCCCACCTGGAGGCCCAACCCCTACGATACAATCTGTAACTCTTAGGCATGCGTTGGTGGTGGCACAAGAGGGAGGCATTGGCGGTTGGCGATGTTGGCTCATGGATATTATGAGCAGTGTGTTTGCCCGTTTTGCGTTTACTCCTGTGATGGAAGGGTAAAGTTCCCCACTGCCTTGAGAACCATAGACTGGTCAACAAGTCAGCTTTCTTTGGTGTGCGAGCGTGCCACTGCTAGTAATAAAAATTCTAGCAGACTTAGTTTGGAATGGATAACTTGCGCCCCAAGTTACTGATTTCTGCAAACAAACGATTGTGAATTTGGGTGAGGAATATCTCCCAAGTAAGTTCTTTTCTTGCCTCAGACTGGTGAGGACTTTAACAATTTATCTCAGTATAAAGAGGTTGTTCTGGCCAGAATGGTTGATGGAATTTAAACTGTTTTCAGGCAGAACTGCCTTTTACAAAACTATAACAATAAATACTCATGCTAGAGAGATGAAGATACAGCTGGAACTCCATTTCTGTCGAGATGGAAGGTTCTGTTCTGGGCTGGACTGGAAATGTCCGGGCTGGACTGGAGACGCTTGGGCTGGACTGGACCGTTGACAACCTTGACTGCTAAGCTTCAACTATAAATCGATACCAAAGGTTGATTCTGGCAGAGCTTCAATGTACCT
>NC_024131.1:16647879-16683417 GCF_000346735.1 Prunus mume
TTTAGTTTCTATTTTGTCTAATTGTTTTCCTATGGTAATCAAACTTTGATTTGTATAGTTATTTTGTTCAATGATACGCTTATTGGGCTCATCAGACTGGTCTGCTATCTTAAAAGGGCTTGCAACAACAGTTCTGGATCCATGTTTAAACATAATAGTTTCTATAGGAGGATGACTAGATATGACTTCAGATTGGTCTAACTTTACCCATTTTTCTTTAGTTATTGTTTTTAATTCAGTAGGGCTATACCGGCTTTCTACAAAATCGAGATAAAACATTTCTTTTTTCTCAGATCTCATATAAGCTTTCCATTCAGTGAATATTTTTTGTCTTATATTTGCATCAGGAATAATTTGGTGATATAACTCTCTTCTATATTTATTAGCAGGGTCATGCAAATGTTTATCTAGAGCTTTCCAATTAATTTTAAACGACTCAGTTCTTTTGAGGACACTTAATTGTTTATCTATATCATACATATGGGCTGCAGCTATTTCACTGGCTAAAAAATCAGATTGAGTAGGCGATGTAGGAGGAGACTCAGGCTTGGATTCATGTGTAGGTGGAGTATAGCAGGGATGACTTACTTGGGCCTTTTTTCTTAAGGATTCTAACTTTAGGTCTATAAGAGCTCGTTCAATTTCTAAGTCTCTTTCTTGAATGGAAGACCAAGCAGATGAATTTCTAGCAGGCTCATGACGCTTAGAAGGACTTGGTGTAGGCAATTGCTGTAATTGTACATTAGACTTAGGTTGATTTCCAAAATTAATTTTAACAGTACCATCTAAATATTGCTGTATGTAATCTAAATTATTTAAGTTACGTTGTATCGGTGCAGGTTGGGATTCGGTAACTAATGTCCAATCTCTAGGTAGATTTATTTCAGACCATTTAATAGTATGGGGAATACTTATATTAGCATCAGGTGTACGACTTTGTATTATGTAACTTTATGTGAACAAGTTGTCACACTAGGCTTTCCAACGTCAAACAATGAAGTAGAATACGAGGCATTACTCGCCGAATTGTGCCTGGTAAAAGAACTGTCAATCAAAAGATTAGCCATATACTCAGACTCTCAGTTTATCACAAATCAAACTTTAGAAGAGTACATGGAAAAACATGGAAGAATGATCTAGTACCTCAACAAAGTCCAAACGTTTTTCAAGGGGTTCCCCACTTACACTATCCAACAAGGTCCCCGGGTAGAAAACACTCATGCTGATGCATTGGCAAGCCTAAACCGACCCAACATCGAAGAGATTGAGCAGATTAATGAAGAGATTGAGCAGATTAACTCAACATAGATTAATGAGGACCCTAGCTGGCAAAACCCCATCATCGACTACTTGGCAAATGGAAATCTGTCCAAAGATAATCTGAAGCTAGGAAGGTCTAGCAGAAGGCCGCAAGGTAACAAGCTCGTTCCCAGATCATACTCCGGCCCTCGTCTCACGTACATAAAGTATCCTCAAACACTTGAGGTGCTCTGCAAAAGTCACGACGGCAAGTGTGGCAACCACTCTAGGGGCATATTACTAGCCCAGAAGACTCTAAATGTAGGCCATTTTTGGCGATCATCGCCACTAACTACTTTACAAAATGGATCGAGACTGAAGCTCTATCCTCTGCGAAAGAGGAAATGGGTAGATGAGCTTCTTTGGCGACCAAAACTTGGTTTGTCGCAGAAAATTTGGTTGCAAAAAGGGTTTTTTCTTGTAGTGTACCAAACGGAGATCAACCGGCGAAACCTCATTTGCCCTCGCCTATGGAACTAAAGCAATCATTCCTCCACACATTAATGTCCCTTTCGTAAGCGTTGAAGTGGGCAGTATTGATCAGAACTCTAACTAGATAAGATCAACCTTGACTTACTTGAAGGCAAGCGTGAGAAGGCCATTATCTGAGTCACCTCTTATCAACAACAGTTGAAGTCTTACTACGACAAAAGGGCCAAGTCAGACAGTTTGAGCCAAGCGACTTTGTGCTAAGGAAGACCTTCGTTACTGCACAAAGACAAGGGTCGAAAAAGATGAAACCCAATTGGGAAGGCCTTTACATGATTAGTAGTCTGGGGGTAGAGGAAGCTATACACTTGACACTATGGAGAGGAAGGAAATTTCAAGGCAGTGGAATGCCCACCACCACCAAAGATATTACCCACAAGACTTCCTCCTACCGGCTTAGCCCTTGGCAAACAACTGACCCTTGCCTACTTCTAAAGGAGAAAAATAGCTGCTGGAGATTCCAAGTTACTTATCCAGTTATTTCGAATAAAGCAATGTAATCATGCAAGTATCAATGCAATATTCAGCTTCTCATTAAAAAGAATGTGCAGCTCTCCACAAAGTGTCCTGCAAAGCAGATCACTCAGACCATAACCCATAAGCTGTGCCTTCAAAAAGACGCAGGGAGAAAATTACGAAGTACCCTGAAGAGAAAGCAAAAGAGCGCTCTTCAAGTAGGCAGTAGATGAACATTCAAACATTCTAAGAAGAAAGATACAGCCAAGACACTAGCCGATCACTCAAGCAGTTCACAAGACAAGATGAAAAAATAATTGAAATTTCCATAGAAAAGTGACCAACCGGCCAAGTTCAACAAGAAGAAGATAGTCAAACAAGACCAATTATTCTAAACAAGAAAGCAGACTATAAAAGCTTAAAAAGATGAGGGAGTCTTCATCTACTCCGAGACTACAGCAGGGGACATGTGGTCTACAACTTCTTCCGCATCCACCTGACTAGCCACACCTTCAGCAGCTCCAGCAGTCTACTTAATGACATCTGCCACAATTTCATCAACCATACCCTCCTATGATCCATCCTCTTCAGCTACCGCCTTGTCGACCGCCTGCTCTTCATCTCCTTTCATGTCCACAATATTGACCTGCGCACGTTGAACAAGGAGCAAGTTAGGGTATAGCGTCTCGATGTCTTCACCTCCAATGGTGTAGTAAGGAGCAATCCCATTTTCGCAGTCCAAGTTGAAGGAAACATGCATCTAATGCTTAGGAAATGAACTTTAGCCACAATCTATACAACAAAAACATTATTATAAATGGCGGATTCATTTTGTTTATACTAGTTGAGCTAAACCTTTTTCATTTTTAACCAAGTATCTTAGCCTAGTGTCTTTGAACACAAATAGAAAAGGGAAAATAGAATAGATCTTTACCCTTGATGATCTTTTCTTGATTTCTCAAGAATGAACACCTTTGTTGGAAAAGACTTTTGTTTCTCTTGGTTTTGGCTCCTTCACCTTAAGGGTCCAAGATTGGAGTCCTCTACTTCACCACACCAAATGCTCCAAGAAAGGAAGATAAGGCAATCAAGAAGTATGAAGGCTAGTCTCCTTTTTTATTAGACCAATTTTTGGTTTATGGAAGATGAGATACAAAGATGATCATTCATCAACCAAAGTAGGAAACCAAAACCCCTAGCTAGGTTTTCTCCAACACTTAGCTTATATAGGACAACACAAAAGGCAATTGGGTGGGTATTTAGGGCCCCATTTGGTTTATGGGTCATACCATCTTATGCCACTTATCCCTTGGGCCCAATAGCCTTTTGGGCTATTTTGTCCATTTCCTTTTAAATCATATTTAAAAGCCCCATCCAATATTTTTATATGTCAATATTAATTTCATAATTAATCTTTTAATTATAAGAACTATTTAACTTTGGTCAATTGCTTCAATCAACATGTTGACTTTGACATTTGATTATCAACCATTAACTTATGTCTCCTCATTTCATTTCTCCTCATTTGTACATCTAATCACATTCTTTGGCTGTGCAGATCCATAGGTTCCCTTTAGCAAGGTAGTGGGTTGACTGAACTCCTCAAAGATAATATATGAATTAAATTCCACAATTAAATTCTTCCTATTAATAAAGGTTAATTGAAACCTCTGCATAGAGGTTTGACCAAACAGATCTTGGAGTATTCTCTCTCTTTTATTGAGAGTAGACATTTTTTGCTGTACATTCATTTGCTTTCATGACTCTATTGAGAATCCTTATGAGCACCTTTAAGCTATGCCTAATTCAGCATGACCGTATAGTGCCCTCAAAGATTAAGAATATAGCCACAAAACATCTATGATGCCTCAAGTATAAGGATTAATTTGCACCACTGCAATTTATGAGTTCCAGCTTGACATGTGAGTAAAGACTTCCATGTTTTAACTCATGTGTTGGATCGCGTTCAGTGTACTTGTTCTTCTACATGCACCTACACACATATCGATGTGTCTCTATACTTAATGACTTGAGACCTTGCCATTCCCTACATATAGAGACGATATTGTGTGTATTCGTTTATGCGGAATATTGACGCCCAATCAATATTCCTATGACCAAGAACATATTCAGGATTTAGGGATGATGAGAAGTCTCCGTGTATGTAATCCCATTACATAGCTCTCATATCCACTTGTGTATTCCTTGGACTGTGATTGTTCTGCATATTGAAAGATAATATAGGATGATTTAATGTATAAAACAACCTTTCTTGCCCATTGATAACATAATATGTCTTTTATCAAAGATAGGGCCAATCTGTTTGACTAAGATTGTCAAACAGATTGGCCTTACACATAAGGACTTGAGCATACTTCTCGTAGTGTCTCACTTCGAAGAAGTAGAAGAACTCTCACACCGTCAGGTTCAGCTTAAAGACACATGATCGCCCGGTAGACGTTCGGAGTACACTGACTTGGACCACACTCCTTAGCACAGAACACCTCCCTAAAGAACTTCAACAGTGGGAACGTGAAGCCCAAGGAGAAATAAAAAGGGCGAAAGGTGATGAGTCTGGCACCTGGGTCATTCGCATCTACACAAGGCGCATTGTCAGTCGAAGACTCCACCAGCTTGACATGCAAGTCATCAGGAATGGCAAAAGCATATGTGGCCCACCACTTTTGGAACTGAGCTTTTAGACGTAACACGGTGCACATTAGCCACGAACCTCTTCTTGTGCACTTTGGAGCCTCCCCACATATATAAAGGCACTTCAGAGCTTGGTGATCGGCTACCATCCTCGAAAGACATGATCAATGAACAACTGCAAGACAAAAAGAAATTTTTGCTAGTCAGAACACATGTGAGATTAAAAAACAAAAAAAGGCTTGCGGCAACACAAATAAAAAAAGGAAGGAGAAAAAGGCCCAAGTCGTGAGCTTGCAGCCCAAGCCACGGGAACCAGCCAGCGATAGGCCCACTACACTTGACATCCCAGGCCTATCAACACCACCAGCCCACTCCAGACCGGGCTTGTAAAAAAAAAGAAAAAAGGAAGGACACGTGCAGCCCAAGCCTCACCAAGCTTCTGTCCAAACCAGGCCTAAACCACAATACGACCCAAGCCTCTCCTCTATGCATGCTGGCTATATCTCATACTACCAAGCCTATTGGCCCAGCTCCAATAAGAAGGCAGAAGTGGCGCCGACAACAACTTCCAGCCACCGGCACCCTGACGTCGCACCAATAGCCTCCAGCTCCGTTCACTACTCCGCCAGCCAGTCCTAGCCGCAGCGGGAAGGGAAGAAAATAAATATTAAAAAAATGGAGGAAGCCACGACAACAACCTCCATAGCAGCCATCACCACCGCTGACTCCAATGTTGCTAGCCAGCTGCGCAGCTAGTCCTCGCCGCAGAAAAGAAAAGACAGAAAATAAAATACATGCTCAACTTACCTTGGGATGCACGACAACTTTTCTCTTTGACAAGCGACACAAGCTTTCTGAAATTTCTCTCAAGCCAGAAAGTAGACAAATTTGTGATGTGGAGAAAAACAAAGATAAGTCCTATATTTATACAAGTTTGACATCCTAAGTCAATGAGGAATCATCAAGGAGGAATCACAAGCCTATTCCCTACTGGGAGCCCAACTCCAAAGAAAGTCAAAAGCCCACTCAATTTGGAACCCAATATGCAAATGGGGTCCAACTCATTGAGAAAAGCCCAGACACAGTTAGAGAGCCCGAAAAATAATTTCATCTCCTACATGCCACACAAGTGCCATGTAGAAGCTGAGTTGCATTTTTGGGAGCAAATATTTTAGCCTCCAATTAAGAGACGCCACGTGGACAAGAAAAATATCTCCTAGGTCAAATTAATTACATCATTTATTTGGCAAGATAATTAACACCAAAAATAGGGATATTATCTTTATTTAAAGAGATAATATCACTAATTAAAATATTATCCATATTTGGAGATATCATCATCAAATTAGGAGATTTGATCCCAATCGAATCCCTAATGGACTCAATCTCTACAATTTGGGGAAAGAATAAACTCCTTCCTAATAAGAGTTTTATTCTTTACAACACCCTCGCATGCAAGAAGCCTATAAATGCACGGCTTCACTCAACACACAAGGTACTTCTAAAACTCGAGAAAATACTCGAAACTCTCCATCTCTCTCTCTCCCTAGCTGCCGCAATGCCACCACCACAGCCGCCCACACCACTCTCCTCTCTCCATATTTTACATACACGACTCCAGTTACCACACACAGCTCCGGCCACCCGATTCACACCATACATACATCTCCGTACTCTTTTTTAGATATTGTTTCTCCTAGATTCAATTGAACTAACTTAGGCATCGGAGAGCCTTTGGCCAATACCCCCCTGGGTGTGGTCTATTTACTCCAGTATTTTTTAAGGAATCGAGGAAGCGAGAGAAGGAAGATCAAAGGTTGAAGAATCCCTAAGTGAATATTCTCCCCTGCGAGGATTTTTGCCCAAACAATGTTCCTGTTGTAAAATCCCTTCTTTTCCCTAGAGTTGTTGCAAATGGACTTGTAAGGAACATGATTGTTACAAGCTGGAATAACGTATTAGACATTTATAACTTGACCAATGCAAAGGAAGCCCCTGCAGTTACTGACCTCTAGCATTTAGAGGTCCTATTTCTCAACAAATACTTTCCCTTTTCTATTGTTTTAAAGGATATTCAATTTTATCTGGAGGAAGCCTACAATTTCTTGTTCATTTAGTATTCCTCTCTTACTAAATATTTTTTATTTCTATGCTTCTTAACTCAATCTCCAACCTATGAGTGACGACTACTTTAGGAAGCAAAATTTTCGTTGTCCAATTGGATTGTAACTAGTTAATGACTGTGAGAGGAAGTTGTTTTAATGTAGCAAAATAAGATGATTGACTAATTATTTTTTACTCATTTCAATGTTGTTAAAGGAGTGAACACTCTCTTAAGTGGATATTTAACGCGTAGAATCCCTAAAGTACCTGAAATTTCATCTTCTCCATATTTTACCTGGAATGAGTAGTAGATGTGTCCTAGAGTTTAATATTAGTACTAGCAAGTCATTAGGCTTTCACTTCTCACAAAATGAAGCAGTAATCTCATCTCTATTTCTTTGATTAATTCACCAGTTTTTAGCGGGAAGCTACTTTGCTGTGGTTGGAGCCATTGTTGGTCATCTACAACAAGGGAGGATGAGCATGTTTGGAACACTTCTAGTGCTTTGGGGCCTCATTAAAGAAAAGATCCTCAGAAAGCATGTGAACGTAGATCCTGCAAAAGCTGTGTTTGCCTACCCAACTATGCTTATTGTTGTAATCTCTGCTTTGTCATTGTAAAGTATGATGTGAAGAATGTTGTTAAAAGTGCACCTGCTAGCCCCATTGCAAAGCCTCTTCAGACGTCTTTCAAAATCTAAGCTGAAATGAGTTGAAATATGTAATTCGCCAACTTTTTGATCAACTTTTGACAATTAATGAGTTTAAATTATATGTTTATAATAATTTCAAGCCCTAATTCCCAAGTCTGCATCTTCTTTTCCTGGGTCGAAATACCCTTCTTCTTCTTTCACGTGTTTGTGCTTGGATTTCTTGAGAGGCTTTTAGACCTAGTTATAAGAAGGTTGGTTTTTGGCTCTCTTTCTCTCTAAATTTTGCTTGCTTTGCAACATGTCTGGAGAAGAAGATGAAGTCAACTTGATAGTCCAACTTCAAAAAAAGGTTATGGGACAACAATAATTTTTATTTATAAAAGGCCATAACAACGTAATAAATAAGCGCTATGCAGAGCCAATATATGAGTAATACAACTACAACACAATATAAGAGCTATACAGAGCCAATATAATGTCACTGGCATAAAAACTAAAAAGTTGACTCATACTTTGATAGTTGAAAACTCTTGGATGTCAAGTTATTTTTTAAGGAAGTCGCGTCCTTTTTTAAGGAAAACACATTACATACATTCGACGATGTAGTTTATGTTTATTGCTTTCTTTTTGCGTCTATATTGCTTATCTATTGCTTGTTTATTGCACATTTATTCACATTGTACCGCTTGTTTATTGTCTGTTTATTGCTTACCTATGGCATGTTTGTGGCTTGTCTGTTGCGTCATTATTGCACTTTTATTTATCCATATTCACATTTATTTGTATTTATCTTTATCTCACATTTATCATAGAGAACTGTCGATAAATCTGATACTCAAAAGATCACAAAGTGTTTTTACAATATTGAAAGTCTTAAAGTTATGGTATATCCAATCTCTTGAAATACACTAAATAGAAACGACATCCACGTATAAGCACCCTAAGAAAGTAGTATGCTAATGGTGGTCCTGCTCGGCATCAAGTATTTGTCGCCCTCTCCACAACCAATTGTGAAACCAACTCCTATAAAAAATAAAAAATAAAAAAAGCTAATCAATGTCATTTTCTTTTTCCAACCAATCACCAAATGTTTTCTTGCCAACTAATTATTACCAAGACATTACATGATTATCAAAAAGAGCAAACAAAGAGTAAAAAACAAACCACAAACAACCATTAAATTCTCTATTAAGTTGCTATGAAATTGTAGGAAAAGAGAATTAGATTTCTATTAAGTGTTGCAAATTTGGTTTCATAATATTCCTTCTTTCCTACCATTTATAGAACTAACATGATCAATTCAATTGTTTGTAACTGTTGGGGTCTTTTTCCATCAGAAGGATTGTCCAAGCTTGTTGATTCTAGACTGCCATAGAGTGATGAATTAAGCCTTCTATATGGGGGTGGTCAAAATTCACCCAATCCGCCAAGGAGGAATTCCTAGCGGCTGCGAATTCTTTGTAGCCGAGAATTCCCAGCGGTTGAGAGTTCTTAGAGGTCGAGAATTCTTACTGGTGCAATTCCTAGCGGTCGAGAATTCCAATATTATCCATATTTGGAGATATCATCATCAAATTAGGAGATTTGATCCCAATCGAATCCCTAATGGACTCAATCTCTACAATTTGGGGAAAGAATAAACTCCTTCCTAATAAGAGTTTTATTCTTTACAACACCCTCGCATGCAAGAAGCCTATAAATGCACGGCTTCACTCAACACACAAGGTACTTCTAAAACTCGAGAAAATACTCGAAACTCTCCATCTCTCTCTCTCCCTAGCTGCCGCAATGCCACCACCACAGCCGCCCACACCACTCTCCTCTCTCCATATTTTACATACACGACTCCAGTTACCACACACAGCTCCGGCCACCCGATTCACACCATACATACATCTCCGTACTCTTTTTTAGATATTGTTTCTCCTAGATTCAATTGAACTAACTTAGGCATCGGAGAGCCTTTGGCCAATACCCCCCTGGGTGTGGTCTATTTACTCCAGTATTTTTTAAGGAATCGAGGAAGCGAGAGAAGGAAGATCAAAGGTTGAAGAATCCCTAAGTGAATATTCTCCCCTGCGAGGATTTTTGCCCAAACAATGTTCCTGTTGTAAAATCCCTTCTTTTCCCTAGAGTTGTTGCAAATGGACTTGTAAGGAACATGATTGTTACAAGCTGGAATAACGTATTAGACATTTATAACTTGACCAATGCAAAGGAAGCCCCTGCAGTTACTGACCTCTAGCATTTAGAGGTCCTATTTCTCAACAAATACTTTCCCTTTTCTATTGTTTTAAAGGATATTCAATTTTATCTGGAGGAAGCCTACAATTTCTTGTTCATTTAGTATTCCTCTCTTACTAAATATTTTTTATTTCTATGCTTCTTAACTCAATCTCCAACCTATGAGTGACGACTACTTTAGGAAGCAAAATTTTCGTTGTCCAATTGGATTGTAACTAGTTAATGACTGTGAGAGGAAGTTGTTTTAATGTAGCAAAATAAGATGATTGACTAATTATTTTTTACTCATTTCAATGTTGTTAAAGGAGTGAACACTCTCTTAAGTGGATATTTAACGCGTAGAATCCCTAAAGTACCTGAAATTTCATCTTCTCCATATTTTACCTGGAATGAGTAGTAGATGTGTCCTAGAGTTTAATATTAGTACTAGCAAGTCATTAGGCTTTCACTTCTCACAAAATGAAGCAGTAATCTCATCTCTATTTCTTTGATTAATTCACCAGTTTTTAGCGGGAAGCTACTTTGCTGTGGTTGGAGCCATTGTTGGTCATCTACAACAAGGGAGGATGAGCATGTTTGGAACACTTCTAGTGCTTTGGGGCCTCATTAAAGAAAAGATCCTCAGAAAGCATGTGAACGTAGATCCTGCAAAAGCTGTGTTTGCCTACCCAACTATGCTTATTGTTGTAATCTCTGCTTTGTCATTGTAAAGTATGATGTGAAGAATGTTGTTAAAAGTGCACCTGCTAGCCCCATTGCAAAGCCTCTTCAGACGTCTTTCAAAATCTAAGCTGAAATGAGTTGAAATATGTAATTCGCCAACTTTTTGATCAACTTTTGACAATTAATGAGTTTAAATTATATGTTTATAATAATTTCAAGCCCTAATTCCCAAGTCTGCATCTTCTTTTCCTGGGTCGAAATACCCTTCTTCTTCTTTCACGTGTTTGTGCTTGGATTTCTTGAGAGGCTTTTAGACCTAGTTATAAGAAGGTTGGTTTTTGGCTCTCTTTCTCTCTAAATTTTGCTTGCTTTGCAACATGTCTGGAGAAGAAGATGAAGTCAACTTGATAGTCCAACTTCAAAAAAAGGTTATGGGACAACAATAATTTTTATTTATAAAAGGCCATAACAACGTAATAAATAAGCGCTATGCAGAGCCAATATATGAGTAATACAACTACAACACAATATAAGAGCTATACAGAGCCAATATAATGTCACTGGCATAAAAACTAAAAAGTTGACTCATACTTTGATAGTTGAAAACTCTTGGATGTCAAGTTATTTTTTAAGGAAGTCGCGTCCTTTTTTAAGGAAAACACATTACATACATTCGACGATGTAGTTTATGTTTATTGCTTTCTTTTTGCGTCTATATTGCTTATCTATTGCTTGTTTATTGCACATTTATTCACATTGTACCGCTTGTTTATTGTCTGTTTATTGCTTACCTATGGCATGTTTGTGGCTTGTCTGTTGCGTCATTATTGCACTTTTATTTATCCATATTCACATTTATTTGTATTTATCTTTATCTCACATTTATCATAGAGAACTGTCGATAAATCTGATACTCAAAAGATCACAAAGTGTTTTTACAATATTGAAAGTCTTAAAGTTATGGTATATCCAATCTCTTGAAATACACTAAATAGAAACGACATCCACGTATAAGCACCCTAAGAAAGTAGTATGCTAATGGTGGTCCTGCTCGGCATCAAGTATTTGTCGCCCTCTCCACAACCAATTGTGAAACCAACTCCTATAAAAAATAAAAAATAAAAAAAGCTAATCAATGTCATTTTCTTTTTCCAACCAATCACCAAATGTTTTCTTGCCAACTAATTATTACCAAGACATTACATGATTATCAAAAAGAGCAAACAAAGAGTAAAAAACAAACCACAAACAACCATTAAATTCTCTATTAAGTTGCTATGAAATTGTAGGAAAAGAGAATTAGATTTCTATTAAGTGTTGCAAATTTGGTTTCATAATATTCCTTCTTTCCTACCATTTATAGAACTAACATGATCAATTCAATTGTTTGTAACTGTTGGGGTCTTTTTCCATCAGAAGGATTGTCCAAGCTTGTTGATTCTAGACTGCCATAGAGTGATGAATTAAGCCTTCTATATGGGGGTGGTCAAAATTCACCCAATCCGCCAAGGAGGAATTCCTAGCGGCTGCGAATTCTTTGTAGCCGAGAATTCCCAGCGGTTGAGAGTTCTTAGAGGTCGAGAATTCTTACTGGTGCAATTCCTAGCGGTCGAGAATTCCTAGTGGCACAATTCCTAGCGGCTGAGAATTCCTAGCTGCTGAAGAATTCATAGCGGTAGAGAATTCCTAGCAGTGGAATTCCTAGCCAAGAACTTCTAGAGACCGAGGTGCAAAAAGGTGTACGAGGTGTTTTCTTTAAAGGCCATGGTGCCTTCTCAAAAATATGGCCAGCACTTCCTTTTGCAAAAGTGGCCACGCATATCCTTGCAAAAGTGGCCACGCATATCCTTGCAAAATTGGCTGAAAGCTTCCTTTTGTAAAAGTCATCAGGCACTTCTCAAAAAGTTGGGCCGGGCAGTCCTTAAATACCTTGGTCAGCCACTCCTCTTTCAAAAAGTTTGGCCAGGGTGGATTTTCCCCTTGCACACCCAGGCACCCTCCTCTCAACACTTGAGCGAGCAAAGTTGGGATGAGGGAGTTGAAGTTCGGCGGGAGGTATTTCTGCCGAGGGAGTTAGCGGGAAGTATTTCCGTCGAGGGAGTTGAAGTTTGGCGGGGTGTATGTCCACCAAGTTCCCAATATTCAAATATTTGATAACTCAAAGATAGTCCAACGTAGGGCCAAGCCCAACATCCAAATATTTGGAGTTCCCATATCACCCACCTTGGCTAATGGTCAGCCAACTCTAGAATTCTAAAAACTCAAAGGGCACAAGGTTCCACCAGATGTCAAGATGAAATCTAGGAGGTGCAAACCCAAGCCACGAATTCACGCCCAAGATTTTCGAAGCTTAGTGTGCACGTGACGAAGGTCTCATAAGGAAAGAAATCAAGGAGATTGATGACGATTCCAAAACGAGAGAAAATCAAGCAACCATAATATCTCCGCCGACGTTATCCACGGATTTAGGGGGCCTCGAAAGGAAAGAATTTTAAAAAAGTTGACATTTGGCCATTCAATGGTTAGCCCATGGGCCAATGGAAGTCCTATATAAACTTCACCAAACGAAGGCAGAAGACACACAACATCAGACAGACAAACCTACTCTTCGTCTCGCACTTTTTTTTTCCTAAACTTAGGATTTTATTTTTCAAGCACCTAGTGTAGCGAGTTTTTCCTTTCCTTAGTGTAAGTTTAACTTCTTGTTCAATTTATATTTTCTTGCCATTTAAATTTAAGTTTATTTCCATTGCCTTGTTTTTCATTGTTATCGCACTTTTATTAAGTTTAATTTCAAGTTTATTTCAGTTTGTCGTTTGTATCGTTCTTATCATTTTATTTCATTCTTGCTTTATTTACCGCTTTGATTTATTTTATCGCACTTTAATTCTTGTATTTATGTTTAAATGCGCATTTAGTCTAATTGCATTATTTTTACCTAAAACCCCACATTCCATTGAATCCTAAGTTCGTAATTTTGTGGTGGCACGCCTCACACTCAAAAGAAGAAGGACCAAAAGTTTCTTCCATCGGCCACCTCGGATGGCAATTCTGGGGGAGATAATGAATTATGATTTCTGTTTTGAATTTCGGAGGAGATAATGACAGTGGCAAGCACATCACAACAACAATTTGATTTACGAAGCAGAATGACATATAATCCAAAAGCATATTCTTAGAGCATTCAAAAATTTTATTAGGCGCTAAACAAGATGGTGACTATCCTAGTAATTTTTGCATCCAAGCAATGTCTAATACATGGAGCTTGAGATTTAACATACCTCATATCTCAAATTTCATATGCAACATTCTATTCACATATCAACGATAAGAAAGCAAAACCTGAATTTAATTGTCCAAATACAAAAACTAAAGAGTAAATAGCAGCAAAAGGCAAAGCAGTTGGATTTCAGAAAGGTCACACTTCTTGGACAACTTGAGAAGATGACTATTGCATGCTACTAAGTACAAGCTAACTGCAAGCAATGAGTTCACCTACAACTCATAGAATTACTACAAGAAAATATTTTTTTTGTTGAAGAATATAACCATATATAAGTTTTTTTAATTGGTAAAAAATAAGTAGGTGCAATGCTAGACATGTAGAGACCAAGAGAAAAAAATTATTGTAATGCTAGAAGCCTAGAAGAAGAACAAGAATTTTGATCACAGCAGGAAAATAACAACACTTTTCAAACACATATTCAATAAAGTGATCAATTGTGCACTACGGTTATTTACTATGAAATTGCACCAATGTGACTACTTAGAATGCGGCAGTTAGTTGTCTTCATTCCCCTTCTAATAAGGCAATCAAACAGTTAATATAAACTACTTCATTGTATTCATAAAATTTGGGCGGGATTAACTTAAAACTCGTATTGGATTATTTGGAAACAAAAAATTAAACTCAAAGGCTTATTCAAGTTTGTAGAGACTGTACTCATAAGAAACACTGAAAAACTTAAATGATACAAGTGTATTAGGCAAGGACTTACAGGTTGAGTATATCTAGGTAAATCGTGTGAGTGAGCAATCACGAAATCACCAGTTGAAATAGAGCAAGAGATTTCTAAGCAAAGGTCATGAATCTCACTGTGGATGTGCCAACCAAATTTCAAAGTGGAAGATATGTGCAAATTTGCCACTAAGTTTCAAACGAGCCAAGAAATTGACAAAGTTAAAAAGCTTCATATTTGAATAATGACTTGCATGCATATTCATTTTTTTTTTTAAACTCGTAATCAAACATAATTTCATAGCTATCGCACCCTTCCATCTCTCAATTTTAGAAACTCTAACCCACCATCGATCTATCAGTTTTCGAAACCCCAACCCATCAAACTCAGATTGCTAAAAGGAACCAAGATCAGAAGCAAAAGAATAATTGAGAATCATAATGCAAATACCAGAGAACTAAAGAGAAAGAGGCAGAGTGAAAGAGAGAGAGAGAGATAGAGAGAGAGATAAAGGGAGCTAGGATGCGAGAGAAGGCTAGAACAACAGTGCGTGTGGGAGTTTTAGGGTTTGGGTCTGGAATAGAGATAAACAGAGAGAGGAGATGGAAAAGAGAGTGGTTTCGATTTGGGGCTGAAGGAGAGAAGCGTGAGTTAGGTTTTCTTGAGAATGAGACGAGAGAGAAGAGAAGAAGAGGATGAGATGGGTTTTGCGAGAGAGAGGGAGAGAGAGAGTTGAGACAAAGAGTGGTGGTGGTTGCAGAGCGACGATGGAAAGAAAGAGCGAAGAGAGAACTGAGAGATAGCTGATAGCGGAAGAGAGAACTAAGATAGAGAGAGAGCTTAGAGGAAAATAAAGAACTCGAGATATGGGGAGGAAGAGCATAGAGAGAGAGAAAAACAAAAAAAAAACAAAAAAAAAGTGTCAAAATATGTGAAGTATGCAATAAGTTTGTATTTATAGATGGTATTGGCAAATTGTGTAGCTTGAGGATGGTATTTGCAGATTATGTTTTGCCTTTTTTTTTTTTTTTCCAAGTAGATGGTATTGGCAAATAGTGCTTAATGCCACCATTTTTTTAATTTTAACTGGAAATACCTCATTTCCCCATAAATTTTGCAAATATCACTTATACATATATACTTATTGCCCACTTATCGGCCAGATAACACTTTTGGTCTGTTTTTGGTTTCTCTCTCAGCTATCTTTTTGCTATTTCTCTTAACCATGTCTCATAGTTCTCTCTTCCTCTCTCCATGCTCTCTCTCTCTCTTTCTCTCTCTCTCTCTCTCTCTCTCCATCTAACTACCTACGGTTCTTCTCATGAAGAAGAAGATCAAGAACAACCTATAAAACCCATAGCTTTGCCCTCAAAATCCAGTTATTCCTCTTCCTCTCTGTTTTCTTCTCTACCCAAATCCAAACCCCAACTTCTTGTCTCTTCGAATCCCTTCTGCAACCTATACAAATCCAAACAAAACCATCTTTTCTGAATATGACAGCATGTCTTGGCATTAGGTGGCCATTATTTGAGCATTTTGGTCCAATTTTGGGGGTTTTTGAAGTCAGGGTTTACATGCCCTCTTCAAGAACAGCTTCTCCAAAAAATGAATTGTTGGGAATATGTAAGTTTTGATGTTAAATTGAATTTGATTACTGAAATTGGAATTGTGATTGATTTCGTTTGTATTTTGTGTAGAAAGTGAAGTATTGGGATTGATTTTGTGTGTCTAAAATAACAAATGACAGGACCCGACCCAAATTCCACTTTGGAATTTGAGCTGAACCCTGAGCGTATCCGACACCTGACAGGTGTTGGGCACTCTTGATCAAAATGTCCTTCTAAATTTCCGAAATTCTTTTTCTTCAAGTTTGACTTCTGCCGAAAATTCGGCAGAGTCTCCCCTGTAATTCGCTCGTTTCCCAAAAATTTACATGTAGACAACAAGCAATATAAATCCACAACTATTCAACATGTACAATAATAGAATTCAAGCAACCAAACATCAAATCTTTATAACCTCAAGCCTCTTTAAATCAAATAAATCATTCTGGCAACTGAAACTGATCCCAACTTTTGGAACAACATGAGTACGTTAACTGATTTCAAAATAACTTAACTGAACAGCTTTTCAATCACATGGTCTCGCGGCTGCATCTAGTAACTCTAGGTTGCCCACGTACCCTTAACAAGGGATCAAGCCATACGTAGTTCTTTCTCTTTGTTTTATTGACAAGTTAAGTATTCAACTTTTATGTTTACCACCTGTTTTGCAAAATCAAACATGAAAAGAAAATAATGAGAGGGGAACAAGTTTTAAATTGGAAAAGAAACACAAGGAGAACAAAACGGATATATAAAATCAAGTAACAACATGGTAAAATAAAACTTCACTTAAGAAAATATTCGTGAATTATACAAAATCCTTAAAACATAGAAATCTCTTAAACCTTGTCTCTTAAGTAGGAAAACATATATTAAAACCTTTTCCCATAAATACCAAGATAAAATCCTCAATGTTTAGTTTAAAACATCTTAAAACTTAAGTACTTTCCACCTAGGCGTACCCCCAATCATATTCCGTCAATTCCAAGTATCCTGTCTATTACATCCTCGCAGGCCTCGAAAATACAAAGTGAACCGTAGCCGCATTCCTCGCAAGCCTCGAGAGCACAAAGTCAACCCAAGCCGCGTTCCTCGTAAGACTCAGAGGACCCTTAGTCAACATGAGCCGCATTCCTAATAGAACTCGGGGGACATGTAGTAGGCCTGAGAACGCATATCCTCGCACCATACGATTCAGGCGTCCCCAAAACTCATGGGGCATTATCATAAATGAGAAAACTGTTTCAATGCAATTGGGGGTACTCTTGTGGTGGATTTGAAAACTATTGTCTGAAACTCATCATAAATGTTCCCTTATTTCACAATCCATTATCCGACTTTCATATCAACTTTCCAAGAATTAGTTCTCAACTACACTTAAAATATACACCACATTATGATAAGAACTTGTTTGTACCATATCTGACCCCCCACTCACATCATGACACGTGGAAAGTGAACGAGGTTAAGACTAACCCTGTGAGCCACACCGAATAGGTAATCGGCATACACCACCGATTCATACATGTTCGTCAAATCGGAAAGTGCTTCTGATCGACTCCCTTGGACTAATCTTCGGCACCTGATGTCGAATGACCACTCAGAACAACCGATCGATTATGCAAGATAACCTCGGAACTCCCGCCAAGGCATGTCAGAGCACGTGTCGACCGTCGAAGACTCTCTCACAAGTCCCACATCGAAACTAAGTACCAAGTGATCACCCAACATGCTTTATAAATAAAGCCCCTTGGCCCAACCAAAAGGTAAGACTGCTTACTTGACTTGTGCTTTTCACACTGTCAATGAATTTCTCTTAGTTACTAACTTTGGCATCGGAGGGTCTTCGGTCGGCACCACACCGGTGCTTTAGACCTCATCTACCGTTTCTTCCCTCAGACCAAATCCAACATCGCTCCTCGAGAAAGGACGCCTCGGACCGAAGGCTCCTTGGGTCCAAACCATCCACATCACCTATAAGTTAGCCTTATCTCTATCTATTTAGTTATAGCGCGAACAAATTGGCGCCGTCTATGGGAAACTTCGATCATCAATCGGCCCATATCTCTCTTGAGTGAAAATGAATCCACCTACATCCCTAGCCACCGATGGTCCTATCCTCGGCCTCGCCAATGGAGCAAGCCCCGCTCCCCCGCCAAGTACACAACAAACGGAGACGCCCGCCTGACAAAACACATTGGAGGCTCGAATGGAAGCCTTACAACAGGAAATGGCGAAGATGCAGGAGCACAATAATGTCCTATCTTCCAAAGTAGATGAAACCCAGAGGGAACTCTATGACCAGCAATCACATTCGGCCTAACTATGGGAAGATCTAGAGCAAACCACAGCCCTCCGACAAGAACAGTCATTCAGAAGCGTACCAAAGCCCAGCGGTCGTGGCAGGGAAAAGGAATGGCCACAGCCAAACGTTCCGCCTCCCGACAACTGTTTGTGCCTTCCCTTAACAATCGACACCAAGAATACCGAGAGAGGCTCAACGATCGACGCAAGGAGCGCCAAGCATCTCCAATCCAGGTTTAGGCCAAGCTTGACGATCTGCGTCTGAATGTTCTAGGACTGAAGTCCCCTCCCCACCGAAGGTATGGCACAATCGGCCTGGAGGAAACTAACGAATTGGACTACGTCCCAACCTCTCTCGAGACCACAGCTTCTTACCGATCGGTAGAGCCTAGATAATCTCGATATTAGAACAATAGGACAGGAACAGAGGACGATTGGCGTAGCAGTTTTGTTCGGACCTCTGGTCGAACAACATGTTGTCAGCCAGCCGCCCCACAAGCAACAGAAGCCTTCTACGTCGACCTACCCCATGCTAATCCCACCATCCGCCTCCTCCTCCAGAAGATCAACCGAATCGAGGAGGAACATAACCAATCTCAGACGTCGGCTTGGGGTAAGATCCAGCCAGGACCATACATCGACAGGATCCGAACCTTCAAACACAAGGAGGATGTCCAACAACTCCGAATATCGTTCTACACAGGAGTAGAGGACCCCGTCAGTCATATCCATACCATTCAATCGGCATTAGGATGCAAAGGACTTACCGATGAGGGACAATGCCTGCTATTCCCCTCTACTTTGGCCGGAGCCGCCTTAAACTGGTTTTATCGACTATAGCCAAGTACAGTCGACTCTTTCGATCAGTTAAAGCAAATTTTTCTCAATCATTTTATGATACAGACTGATCGATTGTATTTTGCTGACGACCTCTACACCATTCGACAAAGAGATGACGAGCCCTTAAGGGAATACGCAACTAGATTCAGCAATGAATATTCTCGATGTCCCGAAATGGACGACCAAACGGCTTTCAGTACCTTCAGAAGTGGCCTCCGTGTGTCACAATTTTGCTACTTGGTCCATAGTAACAACTGGACGACCTATAGTGAACTAATGAAACTTCAACTCCAAATAAGAGCCTTCGGCGCCCACTCCTCCATCGGCACCTACCGATCGGCCCAAGGATTGAGTCCACGACCGCTTCCTATCTGCCCGAACAAACCACCCATCACTTTCTAAACGACACCCTTGGTGTCCACCCCTTTCACATGAGGCAAAAGGAGGGACGACTTTCAGGGTCGGCAGGACAGGAACAAGAGTGGCAAAGACTCCGAAGGCTAAACCAACTTTAAAAACACAAAGGATCGACAAGCTAAGGTATTCACCCTACTCAACACCACCTATGAGTACGTCCTTGTAAACGAAAACCAGATGATACCGAAACCTGATAGTAGGAAACTTCCTCATTCGAGCGACAAGGACACTAGAGTATTCTACAGATACAATGGCCACGACACAGAATTGTGCATCGCCCTTTGTAAAACTGTCGAACGCCTGATCAATGAAGGCAAGCTAGATCAATATATAGGTACACGACTGGCCCCTAAATAGCCAAACAATCGGCAGATTAACATGATTAGTGGCGGAGCACCGATTGCCAATTCTAGCAACCGATCAATCAAGAACTACATGTGTGTCGTTCGACACCCTCAGATTCTTAGCGTCACTGAAGGATGCCATAGAAAGATTCGATGAATCGGATGGGAACCCATCACATTCTCCAAAAAAGAAGAAAAGAGCATTATCTTTCCCCACTTTGATCCCATGATCATCAGAGCCGACATTGCCAATTTTGACGTAGGCCGAATCCTCATCGACACTGGTAGTTTGGTCAACGTACTCTTTGCCGATGCCTTCAAAATCCTCCGAATCGAGCATTAATACCTCAACAAAGACATCACCCCTATTTTAAGCTTCTCCGGTGACGTTGTGGAACCAATCAGAAGCGTCCAACTCCCCCTCGCCATCGGCGCTGCTCCTCGAAGAAAGATTGTCTACACTCACTTCCTGGTAGTCGATTGTTCGACGGCTTACAACGCCATCATCAGCCGACCCGCGCTAACCCAGATGAAGACCATACTATCGGCACATATGCTGCCCTTCCAATTCCCAACGTACTCTAGTGTCGGCCAGGTATAAGGGGATCAACTGAGCGCACAAACGTGCTATGTTTCGGTAGCCAGAGAATCGGCAAGGATGACGTGGGAGTCATTTGCAATTTCCACTATGACCATGCCAAACGGCAAGGGAGGCTCCGATCTACCGAAAGACCCCCGAGATGAAAGCTTCACTCCATAGGCTCAAGTAATCGAGGACCTAGAAATAGTACCCCCTCTTCGACACACTGACCAGTCTGCAAGTAAGGATCGGTACCTCCCTCAGTCCACCATTGCGGGCCGAATTCATTGCTTTCCTCAAAGCCAATTTGGAAGTTTTTGCCCGGTCTTACGATGACATGCCAGGCATCTTCCCGGATGTCATCAACCATAGGCTCAACATCTGTCCGTCCTTCAAGCCGATCCGCCAGAAATGACGGTCTTATGACGCCGAACGGTACGAAGCAATGAAGCTTTTAGTAGACAAGTTACAAACAATCATCTTTATCCGGGAGGTAACTTATCCTATTTGGCTGACGAATTCGATCCTTGCCAAGAAAACTAGCAGGGCCTGGCGAATGTGCCAGGATTATACAAATTTAAACAAGGCATGCCTAAAGGACAGCTTCCCGCTACCAAGAATCGACCAACTGGTGGATGCCACGGCAGGCCACAAACTCCTCAGTTTCATGGATGCCTATTCGGGCTACAATCAAATCTTTATGCACCCCGCCGATCGCGACCACACGACATTCATCACCGACAAAGGTCTGTACTGCTACAACGTCATGTCATTTGGCTTAAAGATCGCATGGGCAACATATCAATGGTTGGTCATCAAAATATTTGCCGAACTCATTGGTTTAGGGTTTAGGGAACCATAATCATTGTCAATCTCATTGTTTCTTTAAAAGATTATTGTGAAATTGTTACTCCACTTCCTTCTTTCCTTTGTTTTAAGATATTTTTGTTTGGAGAAAAAGAACTCTACTTTTGTAATCTAAAAGACTAGGTACTCTTGGTGAGTGTTTTCTAATCTGCAAAATCCAGACTTTATGTATGCCAGTTTACTACTTTTGCACTTGAACTTTGGTTGTCTAAAATTTGAAAAGTCTTGTATGCCAGCAATGTATTGATAACGAAATTGTAGAACACAAAATCATAGCAAAATAGTGTAGTGGTAAGTGAGTATTGTTCCGCAGAGACTAAGACTAATTAACTGAGTATTGATTATGATTAATCCTAAACTTTATCTGGATGTTCGAATGGTGAGGCTTTGATTAACAAGAATGAACTAACATAACCAATAATAAAATTCATCAAACATTGATGGTATGAGCACTAGGATTCCGATTTCACCATAGCCAATTCTACCCTATTCCTATAGCCAGTTAATCCTAATTATTATCCATGTTAATGGTAAATTTCCCTTAATTATTCAATATGACATACCTATCTATACCAAAAGTATTCCTACAACCGTCCCACTCTATGCCTAGATGAAGAAGAACTAAGAAGTAGAAACCCATTAAGTTCTATGGAAATTTATGGAAACCACACATGCCTTGATTAACCTTCCAGTTCACTCAAGTAACCTATGGTATCAATTACTAGAAGCAAAATCCTAAGTTGGATATTCCTATCGTCAACTCAAGCATCAAATCAATTAAGTGGTGATCAAGCACTCAAAGCATTAAGAACGGTAAAAGATACTTAACATGGAAAATAATATCAAATTAACATAAACACAGAAATAAGGTATTCATGGCTAGGCTACATCGTAGCCCTAGCAAAAAGGAAATTAGAACATGATAAACTTATTGAAAATCACAGAGTGGTTGATGGTAGACATGAAGATGAACTTGAAAACTCCCAAAAAGCTCCAAGGTGGCCGGCGGCAGCAGGACTTCTCTTTGCAAGAATTGGGTATTTTTGGGTAGTGAAAAGTATGGATCCCCCCTATGAGGCCAGCCCAATGCTATTTATAATACACAAATCCTTAACGTAGTTACAATCAAATACTACCGAAAATAGGTTTCCCAATATCTTTCCCAATATCTCTTTGATTGCTTCTCCAAATTCCACAAGGATTTGACCAAACTTCTTCCTTTAAGCTTTGACCGGTTGATTGCCTTCTAAGAAACATCTTCTTTGTCTCCAATTAATCCTTGTCGTACATCTTAATGGTTTTTGAGTCCAATTTGACAACTTTTCATCCAATTCCTCTAATTAGGGATCAAGTACACAATTCTCACAAAATACATCAAACCCAACAATTTAATCCAAGAAAATCAAGAAATAAATAAGCAAAGGAGGCATAAAATATATGTAAAATATGGACTTATCATGTATCTATGTCACACATCTTGGGTAAGAGGTATTCTTCAATTGTAATAGTTTGCTCTGTTGTACGTATTCAAATTGCCTCAAAATGTTTTCATTGCTATCTTGAGTTCAATACCAGTAAAAGTTTTTAAATGATAAGAAATTATGAAAAGCTTATACATAACACACATACAATTGAACATAACTAGAGTGTATATTTACGAAGATGTCATTGTGCTTCAAATTAGCAAATTTGTGGGGTGAAAGCACAATGGTTGACATGCCATTCTGCATTTGATGAAAATAATTAATGACTTTGTATGGAAGTATTCTCATTAAATATCTTAGATTCTGTCAATGAATGAAATATTTGCCTTCGAGAGCTTCATGTTTTTTTCATTTGTTTTATCAAGTATCTTATATTCTATAAATGAATGAAATATTTTGGTAGATTTTGGAGACTAGTCAGCTAGTGGATTTTGGATCATGACTTTTGAGGAGAACTAGCCAATAAGTTTGGCTTATGCTTGTTATTATTAGGCCCTAAGAATTAGTAATTTGTGAGGACATCTAAGACATTATGTATTCTTCTTGTGGAGCCTTATGACACGATGCTTTATTTCATTGGTTCTTGTGTATTCTTCTTATAGCAATTCTATGAGCTGTAGGTGAACTCATTGCTTGCAGTTAGCTTGTACTTAGTAGCATGCAATAGTCATCTTCTTAAGTTGTCTGAGAAGTGGAAATTATTTAGGCCTTTGAAATTCAAATTTGTGTTTTATTGCTTGTTTATTTCCATTTTATTGCCTCTTTGTTGTCATTGTATTGCCATTTTATTGTTTTGTGGTAGACAGTTAACTTCACTCTTAATAATGAGCTCTCTTCCCTCTTAATAATTTTTTGAACTATTAACTTCATTTTGATATGGAGATTATATTTGTGAACTAAAAGAATTTACACTAAAGGTTTTATCTTCTAGTTGTAAATTTAAGCACGGTTCATTTTTGGTTATGTTTGGAAGTTGTGAATTTAACTTGGGGGCTTGCTTGGTTTCATTTCATATTATTGGGTTTATTTTGGTTGGTTTGGCTTGAGCAGCTGTAAGAGTAAAAAGGATGATGCTTCATGTAAATTCAACAATTAAATAGGAGATTTTGTTTTCAATTTGTTAATTCTTGAGATACTTGGTCATTTTTTAAGATTACGTGAAATAAAAAACACGTATTGAATATTATTGTATACGAGACCATGTAATTATTTTGATACCATTAAATGAAATTTTAGTTCAATTTATTTGAAAACTTTGGGATCTTGAGCAAGGTATAGCAGTCACATATATGACAGTTTTGAAACATACAAGATCACAATGTAAGAATGGTTAATTTTGACGACATCCATAGTTGCTTCCACTCCATTATAATGTCATATAAATTATAAAGTAGCAATAGACATGCAATACAAAGCAATATGAAAGCAATAAACAAGCAATAAAGTGGCAATAGACAACCAATGCAAAAGCAATAAAATGACAATACACAAGTACCTTATGGATGTCTTTGTACTCTCTTTCCCATATCATATAATGTTCTAATTGTTGAACTATTAAAATATTCAGTTGCTACAAATAATAAATAGTACATAAAAATAATAACCATGTATGAAAATTTCATATCATTATAATAATGACCTCAAAAACAGTATCGAGTACATTACACAAATATTAGAAACATACAGCTCCACAAGAAGAATACATAACGTCTTAGATGTCCTTACTAATTCTTGGAGCCTAAAAATAACAAGCATAATCAATGATGTATACAGTTTGCTGTAAGTTTGCTTAGCATTTTCATAATAGAAGCTTTGCTTTTGTCTTCAGAAGGCATCTCAAATAACTTCTTGTCTACACATTACATTATGCACAAAATAGTCTCCAACGCCAGTGTATGACTTGCACATCAATGTGTGCACAAACCAGCTAAAACACATTGTGTAACTGTTAACTTCAAATTTGTTCTTGACAGGGGAACAAGTTGAATGCGACTTTTCTTTTCCTTGTGCAATTTGAAAAGAAGAAGAGAAAGAAACATAAATTGTCAAGATAAAACTGTAGCAAATTATAATTTGGTCAAGTACTCACTATCGAGAAACAATATGCTTTCAATGAATAAATAACATATTAATTTCAACCAACACTACTGCACAACTCATCTAAGAAATATGATTGAGATTTGACAAACATATAGGTAGAATATCCAATCCTTTAAAACATACACAAGCAAAAAGCGAATCTAAATTATAACGCCAACTCAAGCTACAAAAACCCAAAACTGACCAAAAGTGTTGAGAGAGAGAGCGAAGAGAAAAACCAAAAACTGACCAAAAGTGTTACCTGGCCGATAAATGGGCAATAAGTACATATTTATAGGTGATATTTACAAAATTTATGGAGAAATGTGGTATTTCCAGTTAAAATTAAAAAAAAGGTGGCATTAAGCACTATTTCCCTGAAAAAGAAAAAACAATGACAGGGATCAAAATGAAAAATAAGTCAAAACTATAATATGAAAAATGTAATTCAGCTTTTTTATTTTTATTTCTTCCTGCTCCCACGATTTGCAGAAATCCGACTTTTCTTTGTATAAAAGATCAAATTCATTATTTTATCCAAAAAAAAAAGAAAGAAAGAAAGAAAAAAAGATCAAAATTCATTCTCATTACTAGCTAGCTTGAAAGAGTTCCAGTCTCAGAATTGAGATCTAAAAGCTGTGTTGAAACTTGAAACTTGTAATGAAGGAAATCACATTGAAATCGAACTCGAAATTAAAAAATTGAGAGCGAGAGAGCAGAAGAATCAGACTCGGAAGAATCAGAAAATGGCAAGCGACAGCGACGTAGACGAGGACGAGCTCCTCCAGATGGCTCTAAAGGAGCAAGCCCAGCGCGATGTGAATTACAAAAAGCCACACTCCAGCAACTCCCGCACTGCCCCCGTCGCCAATTACGTTCAGCAGCCGCAGCCTCCTCCGCCCCAGCAGCCACGAAAAGCCGCGACTTCTCCGAGCCCCAAAAACAACACCACTACCAGAAGCAACGCCAACAACCCGAAGCGGCGGGTGGTGGACGACGACGAGGAGTCCGATGTGGACATGCTCAGCATCTCCAGCGGCGATGAAGACTCCACCGCCAGGGATCAGCAGCGTGTCCGCTTCCGAGGCGGCGGTGCTGCTTCTGCTGCTACCGCCAGAGCTGGAGCCCGGGACGACGATGACCCTTGGGACGGTGGTGAGCCTGGCTGCTGGAAGCACGTCGACGAGGCTGAGGTAAATATATACATATATGTTCACATTTTGAAGAATTGAATGCTTGATTTTTCAATTTTTGGGTTTGTGTGGCGGTATGGCAGCTTGCTCGTAGGGTTCGTGAAATGCGAGAGACGAGAACAGCACCGGTAGCCCAAAAGGTTGAGCGCAAAGTGTCGTCGGCAGGCTTGACACGAAAGGGGCTTAACAATTTACAGTCCTTCCCTCGGGGCATGGAATGTATTGATCCCCTAGGCTTGGGGTTAGCATCTGCTTCTATCTTCAGATTAGTCTATTTTCTTTTCCAAATTTATCTGGGACTTGAGCCTCACTCTTAGTCTCATTTGCATTTGTGTTTTCTGGCAGGATCATAGACAACAAAACCTTAAGATTGATAACTGAATCCTCAGACTATTCGCCATCCAAGGACGACAAATTGGATAATAACCTTCGGGGTAATGTAGCATTTTCTCTTTTGCTTTTCCCCATTATGTTCGTATTAGTTCTACTTAAGTGACTTTCTACTACCACCTTGCACTTTTGCATAACAAGGACTAATCCTTGAATTGGATTATCTGTAATTTCATCACCACCTAGCAGTTATTTTTCTCCCCTTTTTAATACTATTCTTTTGTTTATAAAATTAAAATGGAAGCACCTAGAGATGACTATTTTTTTTTTCTCTCGTCTGTGTATATAATAAATGAACACCTCTCTGGGAGTTGAGGTTCTACTTATCAAAATGTTTAAAAGGCTGCAATTCCCAAAATATTGGATTGCTTAAATGTCGTTATGTCTTTGGACAAAAAATTTCATTTTCTTTCTTTTTGAGATACAAAATCTAGTACTAATAAAATAGTAGGAACAGCAGAAAATCTTTCTAGTTTCAGAAGTTTCAAAAGTTTTTGAATGTTATACTTTATACACCTTGATCTCATAACCTGAATTTGTTCATTTTTCCTTCATTCATGGTTGTCGCTCATATCTTTTTTATGTTGATATTTGCAGAGAAGTTGTTATATTTCTCTGAGAAATTTGATGCCAAGCTCTTTATATCGCGGATTCACCAAGACACTGCTGCAGCAGATTTGGAGGCTGGTGCTTTGGCTCTAAAAAGTGATCTTAAAGGACGAACTCTGCAGAGAAAACAATTGGTCAAAGACAATTTTGACTGCTTTGTCTCTTGCAAAACAACAATTGATGGTATACAATCGTCTTTACATTCAGCTCTGGTTTTTTTTTTTTTGAGCTGCTTGATTTTAGATATGTTTTACATTTCAAAAGTTGGAAATTACAAGAACCTGTGCCCTGTGTGACAACTAGACTTAAGCCCTTGTCCATCACCATCGTGTGCATCTCTTATCTACATCACGGTCTTGGGAAAACTATCCAGTAGCATCTAGCTGAAAATTATTAGTGCTGTCGTGCACTTCTGGTTGGTTAACCATTGACAGCATCATAATCCTCATCTATCAAACTAACTATCAATTACCTCCATAACCCCATATTGGATGCTTGTACGTGCTCGTGCTATTTCTGTCACACCCAGAAATGTTGCATCTTCACAGCTATTTTGTCCATTAGCCAACAAGAAAATGATCCCCACCTGCAATCCTCTTAGTCTTATTCTATTGCCTTCTTGTGGAATCTCTCACCACTTGTAGCCCTAGCCATAAACGACTAAACTCTTTCTCGTTCTTTTGCTCCCGTTTAAAGTTCATCTTGTTCATCGGATTTCTTTTCTCCCCTTTTAAGTTCTCCATCTTGTTTAACATGAAAAGATTAGACTTTCAACCAGCATATCTGCAGTCCTATTTATTTGAGGGATGTAATAGCTTTGGCGATCAAAATACTTATGTGCTCACATACTACGAATTTGTTATCTGGAGCACCCTTGTGGAAAGCACATCAATAAAAGGCAGTTGGTTTACTTTTCTGTTTAATATTCGCTTGTGAGATTTGTTCTATTGGATGAATAGTCAACTTCTCAATGCCTTTCTTTATTTCTTCCTGTTGTATAAAATTTTAAAAGTTCATTGCAATCATAGCTGCTTGTTGGGTGCTTCTTGATTTTTGATGCTGAAGATATTGATTCTTGCACAGATATTGAGTCAAAGTTGAAACGGATTGAAGAAGACCCTGAAGGTTCAGGCACTTCTCATTTGTTTAATTGTATGCAAGGAGTGAGTTCGTTGGCTAATCGCGCATTCCAGCCTCTATTTGAGAGACAGGTTGGTCAGACTTAAGTTTTCGATGTGGTTCGAGGTTTATGTCTGTTTATGCAACTGGGATGATATAAGTTTCATCTAGTTTCTGACTGATTGTAGGCTCAAGCTGAGAAGATCAGGTCCGTCCAAGGCATGCTACAGAGGTTCCGGACGTTGTTCAACTTGCCCAGTACAATTCGTGGTAGCATAAGCAAAGGAGAATATGACTTGGCAGTTAGGGAGTACAAGAAGGCCAAGTCGATTGCTCTGCCGTCTCATGTATAAAACAATCTGTATTAGTTTTAACTTTCTTTTGTGGTAAAATTGGATAATTTCAAATCACATGAGCTGTATCTACGCATCAACTAATTTGATTCCTTCTAATTGGTTATCATGATTCATTATTACCTATTTTATGCTTTAATTTATGAAATATATCGCATTTATGTTGTAGTTTTATTGTGTGGATGGTTTAATTGTTGACATCAATTTTCAAAGGCAAAGAATTTTGATCCTCTTTCCATTGTCTGGTATATTATGTTTGTACAGAAGGCTGCTAATCTTCTATTTACTTTTTCTATTATTCAATTGCAGGTGGGCATACTGAAACGTGTTCTCGAAGAGGTTGAGAAAGTGATGCATGAGTTTAAAGGCATGCTTTACAAGTCTATGGAAGATCCACAAATAGATTTAACAAATGTAAGCTCATTATTTAGATATCAGTAATGTTTTAATCTTTAGAAGGTTCTCACCTGCCCCCAACATTGTTCTCCAACGATGCCCCCTGGGCGAAAGGGGCCACCATTCTCTTTCTTTCTTCAATAATCTTAATAATAATGAAAGTAGCATGCGGTGTTCTGTCCTCAGTTTCTTATTTTGCAGTGGTTAATTCCAAAATACAGGTTCTGACCATATTACCATTTCTCAGGGGTCTTTTCTTTTTCTTTTCATGGTCCACTTCAATTCGATAAAAGTAATTAATTTATTGCAAATAAAAAAGTCATTGCCAAATAAAGCACACGTGATAGTTGGTTGGGTTAAGGAAGTGGTGATTGAATAAAAATCGCTGTAGGGTTGCTAAGTTGGTTCTTTCTTTTATTTATAGCTGAACATTTTAAGATCTTCTGAATGATGGTGGTTTTTTTGGTAACCATATTAGTTAATAGATCTGGAGTGGAGTCTTTAAGGGTATCCAAGTTCAGGGTAAAGGATCTCAGTTATCCTTGAGCTATCCTGTTCTTGAAGTCATTAGTAAAACTTAATAGGAGATGTTTTTATGAGTAGTAGTGAGGAAGATTCCATTACATAGTAGGAAATAAATCCCATCTCCACCTATGACTTAGTCGAGAGGTTATAGTGTGATTTTGCTAAACAAGATGATACACTTGCATTAATGTGAGTTGTGGCTTGAGGCCGATTGTGTCTTGTATTACCAATGTATTGATTTCATGCTTGTAGGAAATGGCAATTATTATTGTTTTTTGCTTTAATAGTTTTCTACATTAACGATTTTATGCTTAATGTAGGTTGAAAACACAGTGAGGCTGTTATTGGAGCTGGAGCCTGAGTCAGATCCGGTTTGGCACTATTTAAATATACAGGTTTGTAAATTCAGAACTATCCTTGGGATTTACTTATTTTCCTCTTTTTAAATCCTTGGTATAGTTTAATATACAACTTATTAGGATGTGAAAATGCAGTTGGTTTGGTCGGTGAAGCCAGTATCTTAGAGAAATAATTGTTGTGCAACATCCGAATAGCTTTAGCTTTTGGAAATAATTATAAAACTAGTTAAATTTATCATGGTATCCAAGTACGAAGTCTTGAATTTGATTCTTTGCAATTTCAATTTCCGAGAGAGAGAGAGAGAGAGAGAGAGAGATGATTTTGTAGGACAATTGGATGTCGAAACGATTTCTGATTTGTCAATTGTTTTGCTGCAATATGAATGTAGACTTAAATAATAGATGGTTGGATTGTTGAAAAAAATTCGTAGGAGATCTTAAATGGTGTCCCTCAACAGAAGGGGACTTTATAATGTATAAATATATATTAGTCCCATTCTATTAAGGGATCTAGATAATTGACAGTTTAGATCATAAAAGTACAATACATAGTGGGCTGTACAAGGGTGTTCCTCAAATAATATTTGAGGGATCCATGAACTGAAGCTCCTATAAGGGTAATGTTTGCTTGAAAAAACAAATGCTTTCGTTGCCAGACTGAATTTTGACCACACATTCAGGCAAACAATCAACCTGATTTGGGTACAGATCCAAAGTGCGGAAAGAGAAGCAATCATCAACAAATATATATATATATATATATAATTTTTTTTTTTTTATGCAAACATCAACAAATGAAAGGAGGGGCCACAGTTTGTCTGAAGTTACTTTTAAGGGAAAGAAATCACCCTAATGTTTCTGCACACAAACAAACTAGAGAGGGGTCCACTTACTGACTTAAAAGTTTGTTTCTTTTCCAGAATAACAGAATTCGAGGTTTGCTTGAGAAATGCACATTAGATCATGAAACTAGGATGGAGACTTTACATAATGAGTTACGTGAAAGGGCTGTGTCTGATGCACGATGGAGGCAGATTCAAGGAGATATAAATCAATCTGTAAGTGTGACACTGGAAGGATCATCTTACATGGAATGACAGTTAAACAATGGGTCAGTGCTTAACAATTTGTTCCTTTTTACTACTGTCAGTCAGATGTCAACTATTCTCTTACTCTTGGCGACAACAACCTTCCAGTAGATTCTCTTCCGGTAGACTTGACAGGTGAAGAAGTTGATGCTCTTAGAGGGAGGTATATTCGCAGATTAACTGCTGTACTGATTTATCACATACCAGCTTTCTGGAAAGTAGCACTTTCTGTTTTCAGTGGGAAATTCGCAAAGGTATGGTGGACACTTAATTATAAGCTTTTTGGTGTAAATGTAAGATCTACCTATAATAATCTGTACTCTTAATATTTTTGCGGCGCAGTTTATTTACAGTTACAGATATGCATGTATACATGTATAAATTTTGTGTGCCAATGCAGTAGATATGCTAAGACAGTTTCATTGAACTGAATACTGATACAATTTCGTATGAAAAATAGGTCTGTTATTATACTGCAGTTCATCACACATCCATACTACCATATGATGTGAGCTGTAGATGTAGGCTGTTAGCTTTCACTAACATCATTTATTTAAAAAGGACCATCAATATGAATAACCTCGTTTATTTTACCAAGAAGCAGCCAGTGTAATTTGGTAAAATTACAATAGTCCATAGGGTAATCTGGTAACTTACAAAGTTCTTCTACTACATGTTTATCTCCTACTCTTCCATGTTATCTATATTGCAAATCAATGTCAGTCACCTTAATTAAGTTCATTCTGTTGTGATATTGTTTAACAATAAGAAAGGCAGAGAAAGGAAACCCGAGTATATCACCAAGTATATTAAACCCCTCTTCAATTGAGAATAGGATTCTTATCCTCCAAGACTGTTAGTCCTAATATGCTTACGAAACTCATCATGGGCTGGAAAACGCAACACATTGGTGAAAACGTAGTGAATAGGTCGGAGGTTTTGGAGCTATATTCATGGGCATCCAAGTAACATCACTTACTAACATATATCACTAGAAGAAAAAAAAAAAATCGAAAATGTCCAAAGTGCTTGAAGATGGATGCACTTTGGGTTACTGTTCTATTATTAAATCCCAAATGGAAAAATTGGGTTCCTTAGTTTCTACGTGGTTTTCCTCCTTTTGGTATCAACATTTCTAATGCTGGAGAGTTTAACAGTCGTGTTTTCTCAACTATCAAAATATGAGTATCAGCGAATTTGAACTGATACATGTTTTTCTGAGCTGTTTTCTTGTGTGAATATTTATGGAAAAAGTTAAGACTTTTGCATGTTCCATACCGATCAATGCAAAGATATGCATATTCAGTGATGACAAACCTTTTATTGATTTTGCGTTACATTTATTTATGTTTGTGTTGTTATACTTAAGTAATGATCTGATTTATCTACTCATTTATTGTTCTATGATAGACAATTTCACTTTGTACTTATACTCAATCTTAATCTTTCAGTCGTCCCAAGTTTCTACTGAATCAAATGCTAGCACTCCAGCAAATAAAACAGATGAAAAAGTTGGAGATGGGAAGTACTCAACTCATTCTCTAGATGAAGTTGCTGGAATGATACAAAATACATTAACTGCATATGCAGATAAGGTGAGTATACTGGCTGAACCAACTTATTACCATTACATAGATGGAAGCCAGTTATTTAAACTAGAGTACATAAATGGCTGCAGATAATGGTTTGCGCACAAATTTTACCGAATTAATTTATTTTCTTTAGTAAAAGTGCTTATTAACAGTCTTTGTAGAATCCGAAGTTGTCTTCATATACTGAGTTCTTCATTCTTGGATGCTTTATTTTCTTTATTTTTTAGAAGACAAGTACATTTTATTGAAAATTGACAAAGAAGTACAACAGTGGTGGAGAAGGAATCTGCTTCAATACAAGCAACAAAATCTTAGCCAATACAGAACAATACCAACCCAAACAGCCCAAAAGGAACCTAAAAATAACATTTTAATTTTGTAGCCACCAAGCCCATAAAGAAGATCAAAATCTGACATTTTACAATAGCTTGTCCGCCCCTTTACTAAAGCAATGGGCAAGTAGACAAAAACTCGCATCTAATTTTCCTTTATGTAGTCACTTTCTTTTCTTTTCTTAAAAAGGCACAAGCCACAAAATCTAAGCCAATACAGAACAAATCAACCCAAAATAGTCCCCAATAAACCTAATAATAACATTCTAATACACTGCACCTTTTCGATTTAAAGTAGAAGTAGAAAAGGGAAAACCTTGTATTTTGTAGCCAGTAAAGCCCATTTTACAAAAGCTCGTCCACCCATTTACGATAGCAGTGCACCACTACACAAATGCAGTTGGTTTCTTTTCCTTGGTCCTCTTTGTCTGTCTGTATGTGTATGTGTTCAATTTTTGGAAAGAAAAACAGTGGTACACTCTTTGAATAAAGAGATGCTTGTGATAGTATTGAAAGGATGCCCAATGTTTTTATTATTTTTATTATTTTTCATGAGAATATTCATAAAAATAATCCACCAACAATTTGATACAACTCTTATAACAAACAAATTGAAGTTACACCTTTCACATCGTTAAGTCAAAACTCTTAAACCCTACAGCAGCCCAATGTTTGTTTATTTCCAGTTTGTGCATTTTATGTAGAGAAGAGGCTGAGTATTGATCACCTATTTCTTCGGGGTCCTATAATTTTGAATTTTCGACATAACATGTTTTTGGAAGCTAATTTTATTTTGGTGATTCCTATGTCACGCTTTTCTATGCTTGTTAAAGAAAAATTATGTGTTTAGGGGCAATAGCCATTTGGAGGTCCTGTGTGCTGGCTATTTTATGTTTAGCAGTGCAGATGGAATGAACTAAGAGGATTTTTAAGATTCTAGCAGGGGAGGAAGTGGAGGCCAAAGTCTGTCATTAGTTATCATTGTCATCTTCAATTTGTTCTGATTTTTAGCTTTGACTTCACTTTGGGACAGTAGGATAATTAAATTCCCCGCTCCTCTTTGGGCATCCTTGTCTAAGAATTTTATGGATGTACCCTTTAGTTGGATCTAGTTGGATACGTATGCTGTTATGGATTAAGCATGGTTTGTTCTGGTTTCTGTGTGGTATAGTGTTCTTGATGGACTTCTTGTTCATGTTCTGTACTTCTCATTTCTCTTGTTCATAAAATTTCTTGTTTCCTAAAAAAAAAAAAAAAATAGGCGAAGAAAAATATAGTTGTTGAAGACCCATAGATTATAGTCAACGACAAAAAGGGAGGGGGAGGGTGTGTCGACCTTGCCACATAACTGTGCTTACAGCCCTTGGTTTCATACTTATTTTTTAACTTTTGGTGACAATACCCCTCGTGGTTGAAGAAAGGGTCAAATAGAATGGTATGTGTAAACTTTAATTATGATCTTATAAATTAAAAAAGTTTTGGGGGATATAAAGCCCGCTCTTTGAAAACATTAGATTTAGGACCTGATATAAGTGAGTTTTCTTGAAGAAAAGGGTGAAACAGGGTGAAAATTATGGATGGTACTTTGTTGGAAATAATTTTGTAGCCATTTGTAATGCCTGTTATTAAGAATAAAAGGGATACAAGTGTCATCAAAAGGAAAAATAAAAAATTAAAGAAAGCTTCACAAGGTTGGCCTAAGTTCTAACTGATGTTGTACGTATGCACATCTTTAGGGGGTTATGCCTGTCTCCGGTACAGATACGGACATGATAAAAAGCTCGATACGGCTCAATACATATCAGATCCGGAAATTGGAGTATCCGTTGACTTTTTGAATTGTTCACTGTCCGATACAGCCGGAATACTGCTGGGATATGTGACGGATACGGCCAATATGCACAGTTCTATAATGTTGTTGGCCTCCTTTTAGTGAAAGCTGGACATTCTTGAATTTTCTTTTGAGTTGCAGAGGTGGTGAAGAAGAAGATGTTGCCCTAGCCCATACTTAAAAAACGTAATATATATAACTAATAAAACATTTTTGACCTTTTAACCATACCCTGCAAATGTGATATATTTGACTTAAGGAACTAATGTGTTAATTGAATAATAATTCATATAAATAAATGAAATATATTATTTTAATGGCCGTATCTTTGCCGTACTCATATCATAGTTTTTGGAGATTTTCTGTATTGTATCCTCATGCCTTATACCGGCATCCGTGCAACACAGGTTCTAACCATAGTTAATGCATATGCAATTAGCCCAACTTTCATTATCACTACTTGAGGCATTCACCATATTCAGAGATTAGGAGAGTTTAAAGAGAACTGCAGATTTTGGAGCTCCGAATTTAAGTTCATATGTTTCATCTTTATCAAATATTGGGAGCCATACAAATTATTGCTGGGATATAAATATTGAATTATATTTTGTGGTTATCTGCTGTATTAATATGGTTCATATTTAAATTTACCACGGGTACATGCCAAATTGTGTTGAATGGTCATCCTTGCATATCTTCAGTTCAGACTGCAGG
>NC_024131.1:16683438-16701829 GCF_000346735.1 Prunus mume
TTTCATGATCTTGAGGAATCAAATATTCTGCAACCATATATGAGCGATGCCATAACAGAAATATCTAAAGCATGCGAAGCTTTTCAAGCGAAGGAATCAGCTCCTTCGATTGCTGGTATGTTAGCTGTCTCTTAACCTGCAATCTGCTGATTTCTCAAAATATTCTGAAGGTTGGTCATATTTTTGCAACAGTAACTGCAATTCGAACACTTCAGTCGGAGATTACAAAGATTTACATCCTAAGGCTTTGCTCATGGATGCGGGCATCAACTGCTGATATCTCAAAAGATGAGACATGGGTTCCAGTATCAGTTCTTGAAAGGAATAAATCTCCCTACACAATCTCTTTCTTGCCTTTAGCATTCCGCAATGTTATGACGTCAGCAATGGATCAGATCAAGTTGTAAGTATCTAAAGGTTACTTTCACCGTGTTTTCTGAATTCATTGCAAGTGATAGACAAGCTCAAGATTTGCTAGTCACTCATTACCTGTTTCTCTGCAGAAGTTCAGAACATTGTTAGTGTGTTATCATTTATCAGACTTCAAAAGACTTTTTTCATGCTTAAGAGTCCATATAAAAGTTTTATTGAAAGGAGGGAGAAATGTTGTAGAGCTTGATCATGAGAAATAAGGGATTCTAAACCAGGAATTCATTGCTCAGCTTAACAAAATAATGTTACATAAGTAGACTTCGGTATAGATTTCTTCCAAAGACGAGACCAAAATATCCTTGGCATATATTGTCTATTTTAGATAGTGATTGACAGGTGTGCTGCGCTAGAACTAAAAGCGTATTTTAAAATCATGGTTTTATTTTTAATTAGCTTTCTTTAGTATTTTGAAGGACGTTGTTTTTAAGAACAGTGTCAGTAAAGTTCGGATTTAAGGAGAGGAATCAATAGCTTTTGTAATAACTAATCTTATTCAAGTTGTATCTATTTGATGCATATAATTTTATTTTCGTTGTATTTTTTTCTTATTCCAAACTTTGTATATTCCCAGGAATGGAGATATTTAATTTTTATGCAATCAAAAGGCAAACTAACTAGTATATGTAGGGAAGGATGAAGTTTAGGTTTGTGGGTCATAAATTGGTGTCCACATGTAGGTACTTGGTTACAGGTATTTATCTGTTCTTTAATTCATGAAAAAATTTCAAAGACAAGCTTGAACTGAATATTAAATCCTATGAATTTGATACATCAATAACCCAGAACAGCAATTTTCTTAACATGTGACATATATAGTTTACTTTCTTTGGTATTTTGATTGAACCTTTGACAGTGGAAGCCTGCCTACTTTGTCATGCTAATTATACTTCACCTTTTAATTGCTCGTAGTTAAACTAGTTCCAACCTCAACAAAGACCTGCTAATTTTGTATTGGATTTGGTTTGAGTTGTTGGTAGTTGTCTTAGAAATCATCGTGAGAACTTATTTTTTATAGTTGGCCTCATTGTTTATTTATAAATTAGTATTGTTATATTTTTTTAGGATGATTCAGTCTTTAAGAAGTGAGGCAACGAGGTCAGAGGAAGTGTTTAAGCAACTCCAAGAAATTCAAGACTCTGTCAGACTTGCATTTTTGAACTGTATTCTTGATTTTGCAGGTATGATAGATGAGTAGCTTACTAAATTTCATGTTGTTAAGTATTCATTGTGTCCAGTTATAATGTTTCCGTTTTTGTATATATTAATCAGGTCATCTAGAGCGTATTGGAAGTGAGCTTGCCCAAAACAAATCAATCAAAGGAAGTTCACTTGTACAAAATGGTTATTCTCCTAACCTAGAAGAAAAGCTAATGTCTGATCTCCCAGGAAGTGTTGGTCCACATCAACAGTTGTTGATAGTGTTGAGTAATGTTGGCTATTGCAAAGAAGAACTTTCTTATGAGTTGTATAACAATTACAAGCATATCTGGCTACAGTCTAGGTAAGTGGCCCACTATTTGTCCCTTCTTTCACCTTGTTTCTTGCCCTCGTTATTAGGAGCAACTGGATAAGACAGGATATCTGATATTTGAAATGGTGTATGTAAGTCACTAAAGCAGAAATCGGAGAGAACCAGAAAGCCATGTTGGTTACTGTTAAATAACTCGCCTTCTTGATCTTGTTCTTTGATGTAACCAACGGCAATAGACTAAAATAGCAAATATTAAAACACTTAGAAACACACAAGAATTATACTGGTTCGGCAGAACTTTTGCCTACGTCCAGTTGTGATTTCTCTAGGTAGAGAAATCACCGCTCCTTTGATTAATAATAGAGATTACAGAACTTTTGCAACCCTACAACTAATCTCAAAACTCTTGGCTGTCTCTGGCTGTTTTTCCTCTCTTTAAAATAAGCCTTGCCACACCCTATTTATAGATATAGAGTTGGCTTACATGTCCCAAGGCTGATTGGATTCCTATTCCTAAGTGGGTTAGGAAATTACACTTATCCAAATCCTAATAGACTTCTAGAAATCCAAACCTGAATTGAATAAGGAAAACTGAAATTCTTTCCTAATCCCTCTAGGACAAGAATTGGTATACCTCTAATTTTCCTAAAACAATCCTAAACCAACTAGGACATATTTGACGAGCCAAAATCCTAACAGTTACTATCTTCCACTCTCAATTGGCCTAAGTCAATGTATTAGTTGTTTAGTTGGGTCAATACTCACTAGGATTTGTATATGAGTAATATTTGTCTGAATGACATTATTTTTTTGTTTAAAGAGTCATTTGTGCAGTTTTAGTTTGCATGAAATCTAGCTCTATCTGTGATAAGAATAATGTACGTTGCATTGAATTTAGCATCAAATAAATGGACCAATGAGTTTTGTTCCAGCCGTATGAATTGGAGGGTCTATATGTGTGCCCACGGGTATTAGTTGGGTCAAAGATCCAGATTCCCCAGGTTATCCACAAAAAATAAATAAATAAATAAATTAATTAAAAAAATAAATAAAAACATAAAACTAGCCAGTGGGTGATAATCCTGAGCCAACTGTTAGGTTGCCTCATGCTAAATTATCGATGAATTATAACTTTTGTGCACTTCTATGATCTGTTTGCTGATGCCTAATTACCTGCTGTCTTCTCTATCTATTCATTCTTTACAGGGAGAGAGAGGAAGATGATAGTGATATACAAGACTTGGTGATGTCTTTTTCTGTGCTTGAAGAGAAGGTCCTGGAGCAATATACTTTTGCTAAGGTATGGTTGAACATCCCAACACACACCCACACCTGCAGAAATTCATGGCGCTCCTGTTATTTGTACTGTATTATCTTCCTTCCTTTTTTGTCAGTGTTTATCCTTGTATTTTCATGTTGGCACTATGCTACACTAGCTACCTTCTTTGCTCAGACAATATAGTTAGGCTATAGGTCTACCTTAGTTGATGTGTTCATATAAGGGCATTGGAAGGACCTTTCTGAAAGCAACTCGTTCTAGTTATTATTGACCAAGGCCAAGCAACTTTTGTGCCAAATGGCGTCTCCTCTCCCCATGATTATGGGATTAAAGGGTGAGTTTGCCAGTTCAATACATGTTTGGTGTGTGAGTCAATTTGTCAACGGAAAATTATTAGGGTGAATTAATTGACATATATGTCCCATGAAAAAATAATTAGGGGACTTGTATGAACTAAGGTTTTTGTGGTGATAGAGTTGAAATGGATCAATTGTTGAAGCTTCATAGCATCAATAGTGCACTCGTATGAAGATCCTGATAGAGATTTAGTTTTTGCATTTCTTTGGTAGGCTTCTGTACTACCAGTGTCCTCTACTAACCCAGTAGGCGGCCAAACTAAATTTCCGATTAATGTAATGATTATTCTACAAATAAAACCAACATCAATATATTGATACCAAAATAGAGATCTGTATATCCCACAAAATATCCGTAAATTGAATAGCTGATACTATCTGCACAGCCAACATTTGCATCCTTGACCCAATGTAGTCTAGCGGCCTTCATAGAAATTTAGCATACCGTGGTTCCATATCTGCAGCAAGATGGCCTGCTAAGAAAAAAGTCACCATAACATCAAAGGATCAGTTATTAAATTTTCTCCTTTTTCTTACCTATTAAAATAGATGGAGTTGGCAGGTCCCATTTTACTTGCATTAAGTATATCTTGATTCTGTTTACCAGGTGGCTCCAAATAAAGGATCACAGCTGAGCTTTTTGTTGCTCCAATTATTTGTTCACAAAATTAAGCGGCGATTGATTGAAGTTATGATGTACTTCTCTATGGTCCTTTGTGTGAAAGTTTGGCTGTTACCTTAACAGATCTATTTTAATCTCAGGCAAATTTGATCAGAACTGCTGCCTTCAACTATTTGTTGGATTCTGGTGTACAATGGGGAGCAGCACCTGCTTTAAAAGTCAGACGCTAATGAATTTGGCATTTGTAGTTGTATTTTTATTTATTTATTTCAATTAAAAATTAACTGGCAAGCATTCCTGTCCTCTATGGAGTCATATAATGCAACCTAGTCTTGCAGGGTGTGCGTGATGCTGCTGTGGAGTTACTGCACACTTTGGTAGCTGTGCATGCAGAGGTACTTAGTGGAAGCCTGGTGCTATTACAAAGATTATTATCTTTTAAAAGGATTTTAGTAGTTGCAGTTTTTAACTTCTGCTTTTTAGCTGAGATGTGATGTTGACATTATTCTTTAGGTTATAATGTCAGATGGTTCGTTGTTTGCTTCAATAAGCACATAGCTAACTATTTTTTTTTTCAGTTAAATGGTTGTGCATTTATAATTTATCATCTCCCCAGCTCTAGATTTTGGTTCTTTTTCTCAATAAACTTAAAGCAATTTCCTCTTTCCAGGTATTTTCTGGTGCTAAGCCCCTGTTGGACAAGACACTTGGCATTCTAGTGGAAGGTCTAATTGATACTTTTATCAGCTTGTTTCATGAAAATCAAGCGAAAGAGCTTAGATCACTTGATGCAAATGGTTTCTGTCAGCTAATGCTTGAGGTAAAAGATCTTTGAACTGGAAATCTTGTATCAAGTTGATGGTTTTGAATTTGCATATTGCTGTGCTGGTGTGATAGTCAATTGCAGTTGCTCCATATTCCTTTGTGGGTTGGATGAATGAAATTCTCTGAGTAAATATTTGGTCAAAATGCACCTGATTTTGATTCTTGATTAGATCTTAATGCATCTGCTTTATGCACATAGGAAACTTGTTGGCACTGCCTATCTCTCCCCACCCCCTCTCTCTTAAAAAAAAAAAAAAGATAAAGAAAAATTAGAAGGCTGATCAGAATTTAAAAATTAGAGTGTGAGCTTTCATTTGATTTCTCGTTCACAAAGTGAACAAGTCATTACCATCATTAATCATGTTATAAATACATTATATTGGGTATCTTAGACATTTGCATTATGTGGTGTGTAATGCAGCTTGAGTACTTCGAGACTATATTGAATCCATATTTTACATCGGCTGCAAGGGAGTCTCTGAAGTCGTTACAAGGGATACTTCTGGATAAAGCCACTGAGAGTGTGACAGAAAATGTGGAGAATCCAGGGCATAACCGACGAGCAACACGTGGAAGTGAAGATGCGGTTGCAGATGATAGACAGCAGGGGACAAGTGTGTCACCAGATGACCTGATTGTAAGAACCTTAGTTTCTCTAGTAATCCTTCTTGTTTACTGTTTCAATTCCAATGAAGCAGTTGACTAGTTGGTTATAGTATTGTGTGCATATGCGTTTGCAAAATCACCCAAACTAGTGACATTGGATAGTATATAGAATGAAAAAAAATGTAAATGTAAATCTTCTTATACCTCAGCAATTGTTTCTCATGTATTACCTTCATTAAAGTTGTATGTTTTTCTTATTATCTCATCTATAGGTTTTCATGTATGACCTTTGTTAAAGTTGTATGCTTGTAGGTTTTTTTCTTAGGTGTCAACTCAATTAGTTTGTTGAATGCTTCAGGCCCTTGCTCAGCAGTATAGCTCTGAGTTACTTCAAGCAGAGCTTGAGAGGACTCAAATCAACACAGCATGTTTTGTGGAGTCAATTCCGTTGGACTCAGTACCTGAATCAGCTAAGCGCGCTTATGCTTCATTTAGGGGCTCACTAGATTCACCCAGCAGAAACTACAAAGGCAACACAGGATCCCCAAGCTACACCCGGAATAGGCGTCGATGAATTTGTAAATTTCCGAAGGTTTTGACTCTCTGAATGTCACTTTGTATGTGTTAGTGTTGTCATGTAGTTAATAGGCTGAGAACCATATTCTTTCCATTGTTTACTCTCTGAGCTTTTTATTTGTATTTTTTTTTTTCTTTCCTTTTCAATTTCTTGTTGTACTTGAACGTGGAGCACAACATTGTATATTTTTGCCATTGTGTTAAATGCCAGTTTACGTCTTTTGCTGTATTATTTGCAAGTATATGCTCTCATTTGCAAAGATTCCTTTTGTTTTCTGTTCTATATTTGTGAGTGTGAGATTGAGTGTATTTGGGCCTTTGAGTTTCTTATGATTAATCACTATTTGTGTGCTCTTTGATTTCGTGGTTTTCAAATTAAACGTAGAAATCAGAAAAATCTAGGTGTTTTTGTTGGTTGTTTGGTTTGCTCCTTTATCTCCAGCTTCTCTTGGTTTGCACTTACGATAGCAATGGTTACCAAAGTAAAATTGGATTTATATCGCATGTAGGAATGGTAAAATTGAAATTGTGGATCACTTACCAAGTCGATGTAAAAAAATTTACTCCTGTGTTCAGAATTATCATCTAAAATTTTACAGATTTAATCAACTTATTTGCTCATGCTCGCCTTCAGAATTTTGATACGGTCATAATCTAAAACAAATAGAAAAATGCATATGGATTTGAAAATTATGAAAGTTATACAACTGAGAGGAAAACTGTAGAGAGAAATGAGATGTAAATAAAGACTGGAATTTGGGCTCTAAAACTTATATTTTTCTTCTTGGTATGACCTCTTATTTATAGGCTTATAATTATATGAAGACATTAAAAGTTTATAAATTACAGGTCCATAACTATGATATTTAGTGCAAAGGTTACATAGAATTTAAAAAAGGTGAATTTACAACACTCTCTTTGGATGTTCACCATACAATGACATACTTGCCTTATTAAAAACCTTGCTCAGAAAACCCAGTGAGACAAAACGTAAATGAAGGCAAAAAGAGTATAACATTCTTATGAATTATTGATACGTTGGATGTGCTTATGCTGCCTCCTTAAAACCTTGCTAGGAAAAATCTTATGGGACAAAAACCTAGTCGAAGGGAAAAGAGTATAATGCGCATGTGTCCTGTATGTAGAAAATTTTTGAATGCTTCCCCTGATGATGACAAAATTGAATTATTTGAAGATGCAACACAAATGATATTGATATCTCATTTTCCTCTTACATAGTGAGCCTTGGTAATGCTTGTATAAAAATTTATTCAATATCATCATTGGTGGATGTATGTGTGTAATTTGAATCCATGTTGAGGTTAGAGTACTACTAAACAATTCTAGACTATTTTCACAAATCCTTTCACATTAACAATTTTCAAATCATCAAACTCATACTTTACAGTTACGAGGATAAGAGTATAAGCCATTCATATAAACTTGTGTATACTATGCTAGCATGTCATAGGCTCTTTGAGAGACCTAAATATTCTGATAACTTCTTTAAAAATTTGAATACATTGCAACGATGTTGAACTTGAATTTGATTTCATAACTCAATCAATGTACTCCCATGGTTCAGGCTCCTTAACTTGTTAGAGATTTTCTTTCAACAATTCATATACTGTATGGCACTTTACATCTCTAAGAATTTATTCTTTTGTATTCTTCAAAAGATGGCTTCTTATGCTTCAGACTTCATAATCTTTATAGTTTTCAAATAGATGTAAGTCTTTATAAATATGCAGTAAACATGCTTCATAAACAGGAACATGGCTGCATTTATATAATATGATAGGAGAATATGATCAAAATTCCATATCTTTACATTGATACATTGTGCCAGATTCAGTGATTTATTTCAGTGCACCACAAATGCTGATTTGTAACCTATACAATTACATATCTTTTGGTGTTTGAAATCTAGGTCCATTTCCTCTACGTTTTCCAAAAATATTCAATTTTATTGTATTGCCTCTTCCATTTCCAATTTGGCTAATTTGAATATATAATGTCGATAATTACAATAAAAAGCATATCAATATCATCATAACCTTGATAACTTTAGTACGTACTTTAAACAATATCATTAGTTTGCAAACCCACATATCTCGTTATGCATACATAAGATTTAGACGTTTTCATTGTCATTGGGTACTCATGCCTCTTCAAGGGCTTTCGTTATTTTCTAATGAATTTTTGTCTTCTTGTAAGACTTTCATCTCCTCTGATATAAATTGTATAGAGAATGTGGATATTTCATAGTATTACGGGTTGTATGGACCTTTCAATATATTCTCCAATTCGAGGGAGCTAACATTGGGTCTTATAGATATGCAACTATATTCAGGCATACAACTAGATAAATCATTTATAACTACTTTGTCACTTTGGTTGTGTAACATTTGACTTGCAATATATCTTTTGGATTTTAATTTCTTGCATACCTTATTTTTACATTAGGTGATATAAAAATCTTGATAAGAAGATAGTGGTGCATTACATAATAATTTATGTCGTTATTCAGGAACAACCTTTTCTCCTCCTAACGACTAGAATCGATCTCACCAAAATAATATTATTTGTTCAATGACCCAAGTGTATATAATATAAATGTGACACTTGTAGTGACCTTGTTTATTGACCTTAAAAAGAATTCACTTCTAGTGATATTGTGCAGTGACACTTGTTTCAAAAAAATGATGCAGAGCTTACATTCATTTCAAGGAATGATACTGATATTTACTTTTGGAAATAAGTTATGATTCTGAAATTCATGTATGCACACCCAAGTGCAACAAGGTAATGCATCAATGTCACTAAGTATTTTTCAAATTATATGTTTCATATTGCTACTGTTGGAGCAGCTTAAACATAAAAAGATCGATACATTCTTTTTATCTATTTGATCTTCCACAATACAATCTTGTAAGGATCTTTATTTACTTTCCCAAATGTAGTTTTAAAGCCCTGACATCAAAATGAATGTAAGCTTTTAGGATCTATGAAAATGGAGAAATTTTTCCATTTAACTTATATGGTTCATAGAATATGCTTAACATAATTCTTACAATTTCAAAGTCCACGTGTTTTAATTTGGATGACAAATTACGTAACGAAAACTTCAAGATTCAAAACCTCACGTTTTGAATTAAAAATGTCAATGCAAACATTTCATATTTTTATAATCTCAAATTAAATTTTGTATTTCAAATATGCATCATGAAACTTCTAGTTTCATCTAATTTCTTAACATGAAACTTTTGGTCTAAATAAGATAATATATCATTCACAAAGAAAATATAGTCACACTATTTTTTTTTTTTTTAAAAAAAAAAAAACGTCCAGTAATAAGAACAGTTGCGTGTTATAATAAATAAATAAAAATGATAAGAATATAAAATATAAAATAGAAGGTTATAAGTGATCAGTTCACATTGCATATCATTTTGTACCCTTCTAACTTATGATTTGGTTATGTTATTGAGTCAAACGTGTGCTTTTAATCCCTTTTCTGTTTATCATTCAGTTCATTGAGCCTTAGGTAGCAATGGTGCCTTTGGATAAGAAAAGATGCAAAATGGTGCAAAAACGAGCAGACTGGGTTGGCAACTCATTTCGGCCTTACCGTCTTTCTCCCAACTTTGATTGGCCCATATAATATGTGCTTGGAAAAATGAGAGTCTGAACTTCAAGATGGACTACTCAAATGTATTAATTGATTAAGTCAACCCAAATCCGTTAGCCCATCAAAATGCACACCATGCTCAGGAATGCAATTGCTAGCTGTTGAGCCATGTGCTGACAAGACAGCATGGAAACTCAGAAGGCATGGGCAGCTGACATTCCTAGAGGCATGGGCTACACATCAAATCAGCAGCATGGAAACTCAGAAGGCATGGGAATAGCTAGGAATGGCTGTGCTTCACCAGCCAATGGGGGAGCACGAATTTGCACTCTATAAATAGAGTGATGCACACTCATTCAAAAAAATGTCACTCCATTCAGCCTACAATTCACTTCAGCCATCCTCTAACACTCCCATCCTTCCCCAAACACTCCATTCAGTCCCAAATCACCAAAACAGCTCCAACAAGCCTTCCTTCCATTTCCCTACGAATTTCCTCTTTCTCTGCCATCACCACTCACCCAAACTCATCCCAAATCACCTCTTTAGTTGCCATACTCTAGATGTGAGGAAGGTCTTGGAGCAGCATTAGGTGTGGAGAAGCACTTGGAGAAGCCTTGGACACCACAAGTAACTTCAGAAATGGGTTTTTCCACTCTTATTACATTCATTATGTTTTTTCTTTTCTGTTTAAGTTTCATTTCCATTATGAGTAGCTAAATTCATAACTAGGACTTCGATGTAACCTAACATGAATATTCTGGGTTTATAAGTTGAAGTTTTGAGTTTCAAGTTTTATTCATGATTCATGTTCTTATTCATTATGCTTATCAGTTAATATGCTTGTTTGGATTATTGATCACCATTAGAACTTGTATATTAGCTATCTTGGTTTGAATCAAGAGTAGACACCATGCTTTGATTCGAATTGAACTATGAATAAGAAAAGTATGTATGGACATTCGACAACAGGGATTAGATACATGCTTGGTTGTTTAAATTGTTCTTCTATGCTCAATGGGTTCCTGATGCTTAATTTAGGTTAGACAACAAATGATCAAGTTAGGGAATTAGGAACACGAGGTTAGGACCAGACACCATGGCCTAATTATTCTTTAGCTAGAATCAATCTTTGAATCTGAATTAGACTTGTCACTTGACTCCTTATAACCTAGAATTGAATTGTTATGGTGAATCGAATGCCCTAGTCTCCCAATCTGTTTTCCAGCCCACAAAAACACTCTTTGTTACATTTGCTCACTTTGCTTTTGTTTGAAATTTCGTTTTGCCTCATTTGTTCAACAATTACAATCACTCTTGCTTTAAATTCTATTTTAGACTTAACCTCCTACTTTCTTGAATTTGGTAATCTAAGTACATAACTAATTTTAACTTCTCAGTCCTCCTGGGTACGACCTCGTACTTGTCTTGCTATATTACTAATTAGCCCGTACAATTGCGAGTTAACATTTTAACAACAATAAGATAAATTGAATTTTTAGAACATCAGATTTGAAGATAAATGTAATTTATAGAATTGTGTTCTAGTATGAAAATATTCGCAAATTTCTAATACAATAATCTCTCGAACTTCAAGTTCTAACGAGCCACATAAATAAAACTTCTGGTTATAGATTGTATTTGATCATGAAAGGTTAAAAAAGATCACATAAAAGTATTGATTTTAAGAACAATAGGTTCAAAACTAATTGATGAATTAAGGGTCTTCCAGCTCAATTTGATAGCAATAGCATAGATATAATTGAAGCACTTCGGGTTCCAATTAGATTATGTGATATAGAACTGGTTCTAAACAAATATAAGAATAATAAAAACTAAGAACCAATTAACTTGAAGGTTCTAATTTTTTTTTTTAAAAAGCGTTTGATTCTCAACTTCAAGTTCAATTAACATTTTATATATGTTATACCAAAACTGCAGCTTGTTGACATGATATGAACTACGAGTTCATATTAATATTTTATGTATCTCAATAAGCAATTATGAATTTTGGATATATATTAACACATATTTGAAACTTCAAGTTTGGGTGCATATATCAAATTAAAAAGAATATTTAATTTTGAACTTCAGGTCCAAATTTGAAGTAATATGATATTGTTCAAGGTAATAAAATAAAAATTAGAAAACATGAAATCCAAATAATGTAAGAACTTCAAGTTCTTAAAATGATGTATATTTTTCAGCCAAAAATTATAATACATAATTAAAACTACAGGTTCTAAAATTTCCCTATTTTAATTTAAAGCACATGCAGCCGAAACTTACAGTTTTGGATTACACAAAATTAGAACTCCAGGTTCTAATATATTTGAACTTCATGTCATATTTAGAACTTCAGATTGTGGCAGATTACAGAGTTTACTTTGAGAACATTGGTATTAACCGGTTTTCTTGGATCCTGGAACCAGTCAGAAGAACGAGCATGTCTGTCAAACTAGTTAGCGGACAAAGAAATGAAGAGGATGACGATCATCAAGCATTGTCAAAGGATGATAAATCATCCAAAGACTTTAATCCATGCAAACGAAGGGATAGAAAATCGTATCCACTACTGCCGTGCAAGGACGAAGAATCTCATGTCATTCTTGATGCAATGTTTACTAATAAGTGTTCACATTAGATATGCCAGAGGAACACCACTCGGGGGCTTAATTTGGTAAACAAGATTATTGAGAGACAGTTGCCATAACCTCTCATAACCTCACAGAGGTTGAAGCAAGTGTAATGGAACAATGCCTGAGTCTAAACCAGGGACCTATTGCCTCACAAGCTCTCCATAGAAACAATATTCAAATCACTCTTTGATTAACTGGGTTATGAACAACATGTAAGGAAAGCATCCACTGTGGCTGTATCAAATATCTCTGCAGAGCAGGGTAGCCTAGTACAACACATGCCAAATTTATGCCAATCTAAGTCACAAACCTTCACGCTATTGTAAGACATGCACACTCCTTAGCCCTTTAATACTTTGGGGCTTGATTTGATTTTAGTTATTAACCCACCTTACTACTGCTGATTGGAGCTATCCATCAATGCAAAGTGGTTCTAGGCTTACTACTGCTGAATCGCTCTTGCATCTACCCTTGTGTTTTTCCTTTTCAAATTTTATTTCAAACATGAACTGTCCTTTATTTTCAACATATTCTTTTGTAGAATGCACTATCATGCCAAGATGTAGAAATGATCTTTGCAATGAGAATAAATGAGTATTTTGAAAAATAAAGAGTGCCTATAAAATTCTTTCCTTACTTGATATGATTTTACAATAGCTTTTTGGCAAAAGAATTTCGTTTTAAAACAAATGATGAAAAGCGAAAAAATAAGCAAATTTTCTTTAAAGAACTAAGCCTCTCAACAGTAAGTAGACCAACCAAAGCCACTTAAAGGAATCCCAAACTTTTAACAAGCACCATGCATAAGCAAAATCATATGTTCTTTATAAAAAATAAAATAAAAGCGAAGCCAAGCTATTAGGAAGAATCATGCTAGTAACTTGCAGTGTATGGAAAAAATGTGCATGTTTTGAGGTCCTGGAACAAGGGAACCGTTAGCTCCTATTAACAGCTGAGGTGATCAGGATGTTCAAGACTTCACGACAGCTAAAGTTTTGGATTTCACAAGAACCTTTTCAAAAGCATGCACATACTGATCTGGCTTCTCTGAAGCATGATAAAATGGTGTATTTTAGATCAAATAACTAAGGAAGCCTTGTAAAAAGTGTTAAAGCAATGCATTAGAGATTTTGCTTAAAGATCCTGCCGAAATTTCGGCAGCATGTGCCTTGTTTTAGGACTACCCAACCTATCAAAGTTTCAAATAAATATCTCCAACCAAGCAAAATATATAAGACAAGCACGATTACAACATGCCTTAAGCTTTCCAAAGTTTAATCTAGGTTCTAGCAGTTCATACATAATAATACTACATTGCAAGATCCTGATAACATAAGTTTTAAGCTATCCAAAAGAAATACAACTCGAGCAAAACGAAGTTGTATATGCCAAAGAGCAATGCACCCTATGGTTTCAAAAATAAATAATTTAAAAAAAACTACGCGGGAAGCTAATCAGTCCTCACGCCAAAGAAATACAATCTACAAGATAGAGTAAAGATAAATGTTAGAATGAGACGGTGTTGGAAGGTATAACGAAGGAGGCGCAAAGCAAGAAAACAAAGCACCTCAACTAGATCACGGTGTATCACGACCCGATTAGAAAATAAGGAATATTCCCGAATCAGGGTGTGAGTCATACCATAGTCATAAGAATAAAATCCTACAACCATGATGTGATGAGAAAAGAGCCACAAATAAATAAAAATTTACTTAACAACACAAAATCAGAGTCGCAGTAGCTCGTAGTTAATTGCACACTAAGATTTTTATCAAACCGTTGACTACTTACCAATGTTAATTACACAAATGCACAACAAAAGCCTAGTAGCTTGGTTGAAACCCACTCCCTCAAACTTTGCCTTGAATCCTGCACAATCTATTAGGGTATGAGCATTCTAATGCTCAGTAGAGTATCCTTAAACCCCTCAAGGTCATCTATCACAGTTAATCAAAGTATCATACAACAAACAACACAAGATATATAAGTTATGCAATCATGCCAAATAAATAAATTTGCATATGCGGTGATGCCATGAACTCACTCCCTTCTAATTCCACTAATTCATACCTTAGGGAAACAAGCCTGCATGTCTCATACCATGCGTTTTACCATTGTGGCTCCAAATACCCTAAAATATGAACTAGCACCCATCCGTCCCTTAACCCAGTTTTCTTTTGTTTACGAATTTCTGAACTTTCACTTTTCATTAGAGGTCCTGCTCCCATGACCTCAATATATTCAAGCCCTACTCCTATCACCTGAATATATTCCACATTTTTTTACTCATATATATCTAAGGCATTCTCCCACCCCTTAAATATACGTCAAACGACACACACACACACACTTAACACCACTGTATTTATGATGCATATGTAATGCAGCGCAAAATCATTTATTTATGCTAAATAATAACACAGATAATAACAATAATATTTCAGATTTAATCACATGAATAATAATATTCACCCAACGTCAAAATAATATCCACGAAGAAACATCAAATAATATTCACCGAGCAAAGCAACAATAATATTCATATTTATAGCACTATATATAAGCTATATATAAGCACCAAGATTAAAAGGGATATAGCCTAATCATCGGGAAATCATGAAACCCTAACTCATGTCCAGCTAGCTAAAGTACCAAATTTACCCTTTGGAGATTCTCGGAGTTGTCGAATCTACACTTTTGATCCAATTCCTGAACAAATTCAAATCCAAATTATTATTGAGCAGTCTTCGCTTTATTTCACCTAAGTCCAACCTCAACCTTATGCATTTCAAAGATTTTGCATAAAAATGGTGAAAATGCCCTTAGGACCAGCCCGAGGTCCAAAGAGGCCAAATCTCGTCCAAAATAATATAACACTCTGTCCTATGCCCTGTCAACACCGAAACAAGGCCAACTACACCCATTATCCAAAAGTTACCATTTGGGTCTCGTGGGCACCACAACAACCCATACTTTGCACCACCTTGGATTGACTCAAAACATAAACTATTGGACTCGGATCGAGAAATAGAGTCAATTGGACTAAAAATATGGGTCGGAGGCTGCCGGAACAGCCACCACGCATCGCCACTCGCAGGAGCTGTGAGTGGGCTTGTTTCCGATTACTGTTCATCATCTTCCAGATTTAAAACCCAAACTTTGTGAGACATTTTGGCAAGCCAAACGTTAACAAAATTGGGCACACTTGTAGTAATTTTGAAGCTTATTATCTCTAGTTTCTAACCCAACAAACCTTACTCAAAACAGAGCTAAAACGAAGGAGAAAACTAGCTCCAAAGTTGGACTCGTGGCTGATTTTTCTACAGAAAACAGATTTTTTTCCAAACTTTGCACATGTGTTTGACGTATCAAACCTCAACCAAATTTTCCAAGTCTAGTTTAAAACCCAATAAATGGCTTCCTTAAACACTCAAAGGATTGGGAGAAAAAGAGAGTCAAAGTGAGGCTCACGGACTGCAAATTTCCAGATTCGGTTCTAAGTCATTTTCAACGTTTCTATCACTTCCAAGTTATTCTTAAGGCTTCTAGAACTCTTCTAAAGTTCGTACCTATCATTAGAACTCGTCAAAAACTCAAAATGGAACCAAAATCATAAACATCCACACTTGAAAAATTGCTCTATGCAGGCAACCCAAAAATAGAAGTTCAAACTCTTCCAATTCAATTTCCCCATCACTCGAATGACTCAAAATACTCTTTAAGGGACTAGAAACAAATTACTCAAAGTACTCTTAGTTTATGCAATTAATATCCTTAGCTTAGACTAGGTGACTCACCTCCAATAGATGAACAACTCATCTCAAAATCAGATTTTGAAGAGAATGTAAAAGGGAAGGGGGGAAGAATGAAGGGAAGAACAATGGCTTGCTTACACGTTGGTTTTTATTTATTTATTATTTATTATTATATATTTTTATTTTTATAACTCATAATTAAGTTAAATGAATTCTTTTTAATTTTTTTTTTCCTAGATGTTACACAGCACATGACCAAACAGAACAAAGGAGGCATTGCAAGATGATCCTTTCACTGTTTCCACTGCGCACTCAATGGCGTCATTAGTAGCTCATTTGTCGAGGAGAAGGTCTCGTAGCTTATGCCACTGGCTCTTTAATTCATTTTGTTTAAGGCTCAAAGAATCAATTGTAACTTTTACTTTCAAGGACTAAATACGTCCTAATTTTCTCAATGAATCAAGTAAGAAGACCACACAAAGCCCTGAGAAAATGGTGCCTCAATTCTTCACAAAATATCTCAAGTAGTTTGCTCTATCAACTCACGCACAACCATTTCAACCAACCCTTAGTAATGGCACATAAAAAAAATATATATATAAAAATTAAGGGGACCGCCGAAAACATGCCCTTCTCTATATAGCAACCGCAACCGGAAACAGACGAAGGGTCAACTGCATGGGTAGTTTATGGTGTTGGCTCCTCACGTATTATGAGGTTTTCACAAGAGTTCTTAACCAATGAGGTTGGCTTTCCCTTATTCAATCTACCGTATAAAGAGTGTAGGTGATCCACCATCATGGACGGAGGATCGATTGGTGCCATGACAGAGCTCATTGAATTGCAAACCCCTGCAAAAAAAAAAAAAAAAAAAAAAAAAAAGGGGGAAAAAGGAAAAAGGGTTTTCAGCTATCGGGAGAAAAGGTAAGAGACGAGCACGCAAAAAATAATAATAAAAAAATCCCTAATATAGCATGCGAATAAGTGAAAAATCTATGTACCAACCAGAGCAACCTATCTCACGCTAAGGGAAATGCCTAAACAAAATGTGGAGCATCATGCTATTTATTACTCAAGCCGACCGACAATTCCAAGCAAATTTCTCATTCAATGCTCGGCCAACAATTCCAGCATCACATAAAAAAAATCAAGCATTCCAGACCATGCAGTTTGTCTATTTCCTAGTAGCATTTTTCTTGCAAGAGAAAAAAGAGCCTAAGAATCAAGCAAGCGTCTTAAAAAATAAGCCTAGGCCAAAACACCAGGACACATCTAGCCCTACAAAGAAAAATCCATAACCTCAACAATCAGGAGGAACTACTTACCAAAAGACTAAGGCAAGAGTTCAAACACCTAAACTGTAGAGTTGGACATGCTCAAAGTTTCCAACAGCAAGAAATTCGACAAAGTTCCAGCACCACCCTTCTTATTCCAAGGACCTATAAGGAATCGATCAAAGCTTGCTATCCCTCAATAGATTCAAAAATAGGGAAGGAAGAGGGCAATCCCTTGTTTCATGAGCTGGCTTCAAACGGACAAAGAAGGTAGAAATTGGGGATTTTGGAAGAGAAGTCCACGCAGAGGCAGAGGTGATCCCTTCCAGTAGCTATAGGTGGGTACGAGGAATGGCGGAGCTGGAGTTTAGTTTAGGCTCCCTTCCAGCGGCTGTAGATGAGTGTTTCTCCTTGCTTTTGTTTTCTCTCGCTCTGAGTCGCTCGAAGAAGGAAATGAGAGAGGAGGGCTAAGATTTTTTTTGTAAAAAAAAAAAGGAAGAAAAGGTTTTATCTCCTTCACACGCACCCAAAAAAAAGGGTGAAAAGAAAAAGAAAATTTAAAAAAAAAGGGAGAGAGAAGTTTGCAATCACAGGAATACTTAGGAAGAATAAACGATTGTTGGAAGATCATCATGACATGTCGTCATCATACACGCGGGAGGAGAAAGGTCGCATCACTACCATGGATTTGATTTTTGGGCTGGGGTTTGATTATTCAGCCCATTTCAGTAACCCTCTATAGCCTCAATAATCAAGGGGCTAAGAGCCTTTCCACCCGTTCAGCCCAGCCCGAGGCTAGGGGGAAAAAAAAAAAAATGGATTTCAAGCGGAGCAGCCCAGGCCCCGGGGGGGGGGGGGGGGGGGGCCGGCCGCGGGGGTCATTCGCGAGTTAAAATTTTTTTTTTCCGTGGTGAGTGTGATGTCG
>NC_024131.1:16701887-16740667 GCF_000346735.1 Prunus mume
TTTTTTTCCTGTTGCCACGTGGCGTCGGCTGGGCTCTCCGATCTGATTTTTTCCTCCAATCCAACGACAGCCAATTTTTTTGCAATAAAATACTGAAAAAAATTCGGAAATTTTTTTAAAAAATACCCAAAAATTAATGAATTTTTTTCTATAAATACCAGCCTTTTTTTATAATTTATCTGAAATTTGAAATTTAAAATTTTATCCGATTATGAGATATGAATAATATTGACACGTAGGAACCCGAAAATCTTATCCGAAAATATTATCTAAATTAATTATTGAGGTAAAAAAAGTTGTGAATAAAACAAAAAAATGAATAGTAACTGCCCTTAGCAAGGGCAACGGGTGGAAACACAAAATTCGGATTTTGCAAGGGCAACCCCTATTCCCGTAAATGGTGGCTGCCCTAGCTCCCCCCCTTGCCATGGCTAAGGGCAAATGGGTGGAGTTGCTCTAATGTTAAGGACCAAAAAATCCAAAGGAAGACCTAAATCTTTTCAAGCCCAATGCAACACTTCATTGAAAAAGAAGCCCGATCGGAGTATGCAAGGATTTGTCAATGTGCTTACATAAGCTATGGTCCAAGCACCTCGCCAGGAAAATATGCAACCCAGCATGTAGGGAGGTTGCAACAAGCCCTTAAAGAACCAGTTCTATGAACCTATGTCCATTGTCCTGTCAAGCACCATTTAGCCCAGCCATAGCCTATTGCAAAATGGCTTAGGTCGAGCACAAACACACCAAATAACATGCAACGCCAGGCCAAAAACCTTTATTTTGGTGCCAAACCACGTGACAAGCTTAAGTGGGCCTAAGCTACTTGAATGCCTCGGGCTTGCTGAGCGGGTTGTGGTATGGATGATTACGAGTATCAACGAGACCTAGTGATGGTTCAAGGAATGGAGATTTTGGGCTGCTTGGGAGCACCAAAATCCATGCCCATTTCTTGAGCCCAAGCACATAGGTAAGCATGCTAGAGAGAGAATAAATCCCAAACACCCTTCAAAAACCAAACCAAAATCAGACTAGCCCTTTGAAACCAAACCAGGCTCCAAGGAGCATGTTCTTATTGATACATGAGCCACTGGAAGTGAAGCACCCTTTAGACCACCAACTTTATCTATTTTTTCCTCTACAAGCTCGTGTAAAGAACAAGGCAGCAAAGGGGGAGAAAGCATTGCCAAGGATGGAAAGTGTTGCAGAGGCCAGCTGCAGGAAGACTTTGGAGCTCCAAAAAACCTTGTCCCAGTGTGCTTTGATTAAGCAAGTTTCACTTAAAAGGGTTGAATTGGAGGAAGTGAAGGGAAAAGGGAGAAGAAGACTTGGCAAAATTAGGGAGAACTAGCTAGGGTTTCCTGGAAATAAGGGGGCTTCCAGTGCCTATGAAAGGAGGCACCTACTAACCATCAACTCAACCCATCCAGAGCGAGCAAGCAATCCCTTTGCTCTATCTCTCTTCCTTTATAAAAAAAAAAACTCCCCATATTTTCCTTTACCAAGTCTCTATTTTCCTAAGAAATTTAGGCTTTTCTCTCTCTCTCTCTCTCTCTCTCTCTCTCTCTATTGCTAAACTCATGAAGACTTAGCTCTCATGCCACTATAGTTAGTGAAAGAGACTAAGGCACTTTCTAAGGATCCACAAACTTTCTGAGTGCTTTGGGGTTTGATTTTGGAACTCAAGCAAAAGGGGTGACATCATCCACTATCTTTACAACAGCGCAGGCCTATTTGGAGTTATTAGAACGAGAAAGCCCCTACAAGTGGGAATACTAATTTATCTTTCGCACACTAGCCCAAACATCGCATATGCGGTTAGTGTTGTTAGTCAATTCATGCATTTTCCTAGTGAGGATCACCTAACAACAGTTATGAGCATAGTGAGTTATTTGAAGAAAGGTCTAGAGGCTTGATATTCAGAAAACTAGGACATTTGAAAGTCAAGGGCTATACAGATGCATATTGGGTAGCCAATATAACATATAGATGTTCTAACATTGGGTTACTTCACTTTCATTGGGGGTAATCTTGTTACATGGGGCAATAAGAAGCATAATGTAGTGGCTCAACATTATCAAGGAGAAGCATAAACGTTCTGATAGGACCCAATCCAAATTCCACTTTGGAATCCGAATCGAACCTTGTGCGTGTCCGACACCTGGTGGGTGCCGGGCACAAATGACCAAATTGCCCTTCTAAACCAAAACCAAAGAATTTCAATCTCGACTTCTGCCCAAAATTCGGCAGTCTCATCTATAAACTGAAAATTTCTCAAAAATTTCCACCTATAAAACAAGCATATATGTTTATATAATCAAACTGCCAACATGCATTAAATTATATCCAAGCAATCAAGCATCATATCATTCTAGCCTTAGGCCCCAACAAAATCAAATAAATCATTCTGATAATAAAACTCATCTCAACTTCCAGAACATCAATAGTACATTAGAAATCTCAAACACTCCAACTTGTGGCTGCACCTTGTAACATTAGGCTACCTACGTACCCTTTACTGAGGGATCAAGCCACACGTAGTTCTTCCAAATACTCATATCAATCATATACTGAATATAAATATGCCATACACTGAACTCCCTTTATTTTACTTTAAGAATATCTCAGAACTGAAATTCTCTCCACCTAGGAGTACCCCCTATTCCTGATCCGTCAATTCCATCCTCGCAGGCCTCAGAGACACCAAGTCTACTCTAGCCACAATCCTCGCCGGCCTCGGAGATACCACTTCTATCCAAGTCGCAATCCTCGCAGGCCTTGGAGATATCACTTCTATCTGAGTTGCAATCCTCGCAGGCCTCGGAGACATCACTTCTATCTGAGTGGCAATCCTTTCACCATACGATTTAGGGGTCCTCGAAACACGTGAGACATTATTTATAAATGACATTGTTTTAAGCAATTAGGGGGTACCCTTGTGATAGGTTTGAAAAACCGTATCCCAAACTTATGTCAATACTTTCCTTTTATTTTCCCAATCTATTTCCTGGCCTTTATATCAACTTTCTGATAATTTGAATTAGATAACTCATTTTCTCAAAGGATATAACTGCCTCAAGAGACTCACGGTCAACCGAGGGGTCAAACTACTTAAACCTGGTCAACCAGGCACGAGGGGCCCACGACCTCCTATCACAAATCCCGGAGCTCCTAAAGGTTCCGATATGCCTAGGACACATGTCCTGAGACTTTGGTCTCAATCGGACAGTCGAATTACCCACGATCGCACGATTGGACAATTTCTGTAAACCTAGCCCTAGGGTTGCCACTTCCGGAGTATCCGGGACTTCGTTTTACAATCCGTCGAATCCTATACGATCTTAAAAATTAACTAGATCAATATATATGAAATTGACTATGATCCAACGTTTTAAATATATCGAACCCGAAAATCGTACAATAGGCGAGATCCGTTTTCAACATTATCCGAATTGAAATCCCCGAGTTCCTATGCACTCGTGACAACAAGGGGATCGCTTTCGAACACAATGCCCCTCTGCTATAGTGCCCACGCATCACCACACGCCCTGGCAGCGCGTGGGAAAGCGATAACGCTTCACTGAAAAATATCAAAATCACAACTCAAGACTCTTATCCTAGGTGTAACACCCTATTTGGGACCACTTTTGTTCTTGAATCTACCCCAAAAAATGACCGGAAGTGGTTGGAATTGGGGGCCGAAAATTACCCAAATTCTTATCGCTTATACCTTCGAAAACTCAGAAATTTCTCCTAAATAACACAACCAGCAGCTAGAACACCTCAAGAGGATGAGAAAGCATACTTGGATCGCAAGATTTGGTGCCCAAAATCGTTCGAATGAAACTAGAGAAAATCTGTCAAAAGCCAGCAGTTTCTATGGCAGTTTACGGCGATCTCTAGTGGTTTCAGGGGCTGAGATCGATCAGGAAGGGAAGAGGGTGGTGGCTATTCGTTTGGATCCAATCTCATGACCGGTGGCGGCCTGTGGTGGTGATTGTGGCTTAAGAGCCAACCAGCTATAGCAAAACCGTCAAGGGGCTGCGCGACCGGACAGCGACGGAGAGAGAGAGAAAGAGGTTTTTAAATATGGCCTAGCAATTACTATTTTGCCCCTCAACATATTTTGATCGTATCTCCCTCAATACAACTCGGATTTGGGCCCACTATGTGTCTATGGACTCGTTTCGACGTGATCTACACAATGGCGCAATCAAAGTTCCCAAATTCCTTCCCAGTCATAAAGTCAACTTAAACCTAATTAAATATTCCGAGGGTATTCTAGTCATTTCCTTGAATAAAATAGTAATTAAAAATTAATTAAGGATCGGGTTGTTACACGTTCTAAGCATGTTGAAGTGGATAGGCATTTTATCAAGTAGTAGCTGGTAGAGAAGCTGATTGATATCCTGTTTATAAGGTTGGAAGAACAACTAGCAGATGTCCGAACACATGCGGTGTCAGTAACGGATTTTCATAACTCACTCGACAAGTTGGGCATATGAGATATCTAAACACCAACTTGAAGGGGAGTGCTAGTGTGAGCCTTGATTTCCTGGCATGATTCACGTTACCTAATTAGAGTAGTTACCTACATAGGATTCCTTGTGATTAGATAATTGCTTTTCTTGTAGGAAAAGTCAAGCTATATGTGTATAAATATCCTCCTTATGGATAAATATGAAAATACAATTCATAATTATTCAATCTTGTGTTTTTGTTTAAGTCCATCCTCATCCTCCCTTTAGATAACTAGTTGAACATCCTCAAATACCAAACATCAAATTTAAATTTGATGGCTGATGTGGCAATTTGACATTTACACAGTTTTACACTCCACCCGATATGTCAAATAAATAATTATTGTAACAGTCAAATCATTTAAGATGAAGAAGAAAAAAAGAAAAAAAAGAAAAAAATAAATGAAAGTGACAACTAACTATCTTTTAAAAATAATAAAATATTCATTTGACATCTTGCTTTTGGGATGTCAAAAATAACATCTCAACCTCCAGCCTTCATTCCACATCAGCTTTGACACTTCGGTTGGAGTGATGTGAGATGTTATTTCTAGCCGTTAAATGTCTATATGGCACTTTTGACACATCGGTTGCAGATGCTCTGAGAAGTGATCTATGTAAGAAAGAAACTGCATTTGTCATTGTGAAAATCCCCACTAATCTTGTCAACAACATGTGAGATTTTTGTAATTTATTTATTTTTGTCAAATATGAGATCTTTATGATCTTGATCTTTCCATACTATTTTCAAACTTTACGTGGAGAATGAAATGATGTGATTCTATTTGTCAAATGCTTGTTAAGTTACAGATGTATATGCTTACAAAGTTTGTAAATGAATGACTGGTTTAGCTAGTTAGCATGGGCAAACATTTGACTATCTCTGAGAAGTTTGGATAGATTTTTCGTGCTTGCCTGTTCTTACTTGGTTGAGAACAGTTCTTGCCCACTTTTCAAAGTAGGTTTCATTGTGATTGAACTTGCTGTCTTTGTAAAACATAGAACATTCTAGTTATTTTGTAGGGTTTGGGCATTCCTTTTCGAAGTAAGGGTTCCACCTCGCAAGGGCGAGAGAATAGAGAGCTAGGGTTATGGTGAGAGAAAAGAGAGCTAGGGTTCTTGTGAGAGTTAAGGAGATTCAAGTTGTAACCAAAGTTGTTCTTACATACTAATGAGTTTCTCAGGTAGATCACCAAGAGGACTTAGGCACGAGGCCAAACCTCTATAAATCTTTGTGTTCTTGTGTGTTTGCTTTCTCTCTTTGGTGTGCGTGTGTTTTATTCTCAAAAGGGCTTGTGTGTGTGCCATCACATAGTCCATCAACGATAAAGTATTTGAGTGTTTTCGCACAACGACTCTAACTTTTGGTTCATTTTCTCAATAAACTTAAAGCAATTTCCTCCTTCCACGTATTTTCTGTTGCTAAGCCCCTGTTGGACAAGGCACTTGGCATTCTCCAGGAAGGTCTAATTGATACTTTTATTAGCTTGTTTCATGAAAATCAAGCGAAAGAGCTTAGATCACTTGATGCAAATGATTTCTTTCACCTAATTCTTGAGGTAAAAGATCTTTGAACTAGAAATATTGCATCAAGTTGATGGCTTTGAAATTGCATATGGTTGTGCTAGTGAGCAACAGTAAGTTGCAGTTACTCCATATTCCTTTGTTTGGTCAATATGCACTTGATTTTGAATCTTGAGAAGATCTTAATGCATCTACTTTATGCAAATAGAAATGTAGTTAGCACCACCTATCTCCCATTCCCCTTCCCAAAAAAAAAAAGAAAAGATAAAAAGATAAAAGATAAAGAAAAATTAGAAAGGCTGATCAAAGTTTAAAAATTAGAGAGTAAGCTTTCATTTCATTTGATAAAACACGCACAAACCGAAAAGTAAACAAGCACACAAAGAACACAAAAATTTATAAAGGTTCGGTGTTGTGCCTACATCCTCTTGGTGATCCCCGAGAAATTCACTAGTAAGAAAGAACCCATTTGGTTACAATGAAGAACCCCCTTTGATCTCTCACAAATCCTAGCTCTCTTTTCTCTCACCTTGGCCCAAATCCAATTTAATGCATTAGTTTTCTCATGTACCTAGAGCTAAAGTTCCTATTTATATGTCATAGGGCTTTAGTACAATTATACAAGGAATAAAAAACTTAAAGGACCCCAAAACTAGGAAGAAATCTATCCTAATTCGCTAACGATCCGTGCTAGAATCGCGTCCCCTGCTCGAATGCCTGGTTCGGAGCATGAATGCTTGCTCTACCGCTCGAGCACGTGCAGCTTCTACTTGAGCGGCAGAGCTAGTCAAAACAATTGCAGCTCTTTGACTGTCCATTTCCACTGTTCCTTTCGCATCTTCATGGTGAGCCAACATCAACAATCTCCACCTTGGCGAGCCTTAAACACCTTATGAAAATCATTGACCCCAAGAGCTCCACCTCAATCTTTAGCATGTAACAAGATTAAGAAAGCTCAAACAATGTCTAAACTTCTCAGCTGTGACTGGCTTAGTCAAGCAATCCAAAGCATTCTCATCCGTATGAACCTTCTCTATTAGAATTTCCCCATCGTTCACCCAATCCCTTGTCTGGTGGTACCGTACATAATATGTTAGTCCTTCCGTGAAACACTTGATTCTTGACTAAGCATATAACACTTTGATTGTCACTTTGAATCACCACCAAGTCTTGAGCTATCTCAAACTCTTTCACCAATCTTGTCAGCTATAACGCTTCCTTAGAAGCCTCCATTAACGCCATATACTCTACTTCGGTAGTAGACAAGGCAGTAACTGATTATAGCACCGCTCTCCAACTAATCGATTCTCCACCATAAGTGAAAACATACCCCATGGTGGATCTCCTCTTGTCTAAGTATCCGCATAATCCAAATCCACGTAACCTGACACACATGCCTTTCTTTGTTGTCTTTCAAACAAAATCCCAAACTTCTTGGTGCCCTTCAAATACCAAAAAATCCACTTTACCGCATTCCAATGTTGTTTCCCCGGATTTGCTATTTATCTTGAAACTACACTCACAGCTTGAGCTAAGTCGAGCATGTGCAAACCATTGCATACATGAGACTCCCTATAGTGATTGCATACAAAACCTTACTCATATCATCCTTCTCTTCGTCATTAGAAGGACTCTCCTGGGCACTTAGTCTAAAGTGCTCCGCCAAAGGAGTAGACACAGGCTTGCAATCCAACATGTTGAATCTCTCAAGTACCTTAGATATGTACTTGCCTTGTGATAACCACAATTTACCCACATCTCAATCTCTCCTTATCTCCATTCCTAGGATCTTTTGTGCGAGACAAAGATCCTTCATGTCAAAATCCTTCTTGAGTAGAATCTGCATGTCAAACTCCTTCATGTGATTAGCATATCATCCACATAAAGTAGGAATAGGATGATCTTCCCATCGTTGAACACATGAGAGTACACACAACAATCCGATTCACCTCTTCTATATCCAATTTGCAGCATATAGGTGTCAAAGTGCTTGTACCACTGTCTTGGAGATTGCTTGATCCCATACAAAGCCTTCTTCAACCTACAAACCAGATTTCCTTTACTTGCTTCAATGAACCCTTGAGGTTGACTCATGTAGATGTCTTCCTCTAAGTCTCTATGGAGGAACGCTGTCTTCACATCCATTTGCTCCACCTCCATGTCCCATTGTGCCACTATGTAGAACAATAACCGCATAGAAGTATGCTTTACCACCGAAAAGAAGATCTTATCATAATCAACTCCTTCCTTTTATAAGTACCTCTTGGCCACTAGACGAGCTTTGAATCTAGTTGGCTCTTTCTCATATATCCCTTCCTTCTTCCTAAACACCCACTTGCAACCAATCATCTTTCGATCTTTGGGTTTTGAAACCAACTCCCAAATGGAGTTCCAGTGTAGAGATTCCATCTCATCCATCACAGCACTCACCCAACTTTCCCGCTCCGAACTATCAACTGCTTCTTGGAACATGGTTGAATCTCCTTCACTCATGTTTTGAGTATAGTGAACTACGTCCGTCTCTCATTCAAATCATTGAGGAGGTTTGATGGTTCTCTTGGGCCTGAATGTAACTATAGATAGCGGCTTCATATGATCTTGAGCCTCTTCTTCTTCATCATCATCTTGAGTTAGTTGTTGTAGCTTCAATTCCTCCACCTCAGTGTCAGACTCTACCACCTCATGAACGTCTTCAGTTGGCAACACTTTTGGAGTATTCCCGAGCACCCTTATTGGTGAAATAGTAACGGTTGTCTTCACTCCAACAACATCTTCCTTCACATTTGGTTTCTTGACATTATTCATAGACTTGGTCTTTTCATCAAACACTACATCTCTACTGAGTATTTTCATCCAGTTCACTGGATCCCACAACTTGGAACCTTTCACACTGCTCTCAAAGCCAAGGAATATGCACTCAAGAGACTTTGGTTTCAACTTGGTTCTCTCATCACTAGGTATGAGAGCATAGGCACTGCAACCAAATACTTTAAGATTAGTATACTCAATAGATTTATTAGACTATACCTCTTCCACACACTTGAAGTCAAGTACTTCGATGATCACCGGTTAACCAAATAGGAAGCGTGGTTAACCCCCTCCACCCAAAACACCTCGGGCAAGCCAGCATGCATCCTCATGGACCTCTCATGCTCAATGAGAGTTCTATTCATCCTCTCTGTGGCTCCATTTTGTTGGGGAGTCTTCTTTATGGTGAAATGCCTCTTGACACCCTCGCTCTTACAAAACTACAGAAATTTTCTAACTTTATATTCTCCTCTATTGTCACTCCTTAGGATCTTGATCTTCCTTCCCGTAAGGTTCTCTACTTCACCTCCCACTCCTTGAATTTTGTGAACACAACAGATTTCTCCTTCATGAAATAGACCCAAACCTTCATAGAAAAATCATCCAAGAATGTGACGTAGTCACGAGCTCCACCCATTGACTTAATTGGTGCAGGCCTCCACACATCCGAGTGAATGTAATCAAGCACTCCTGTGCTCCTATCCTCTTTGTCTTGCTGCTTGAATGTCACCTTCGACTGCTTCCTCATGGTACAACATTTGTAAAACTCGAGGTTAAAACTAGACACTCCCTTTAAAAGCTTCTGTTTGTGCAACTCTTGCATGACTCGCTTACTCATTTTCCCTAGCCTTAACTGCTAAAATTGAGCCTCATCTTTTGAGTCCTTCTTGGTAGATATAGCTTCTCCACCAGTCACCGCTGTACCGCATAGTGAATACAAGTAGTTATGTTGAATCTCTCCCTTCATAACCACAAGTGAACCCTTTGAGATTATGAATTTCCTTCCTATGACTTTGTAGGAATAGCCATTCTTGTCAAAAGAGCTGAGGAAGATGAGATTCTTCTTCAACTTTGGTATGTAACTAACCATACCCAATTTCCTAACTACGCCATCATACATCTTCACCTTGATTGTACTTGTTCCTTTGACTCTACAAACCGAGCCATCCCCCATCACAACTTCGCCGCCATAGTCCACCTCATATGTGTCAAACCAAGATTTGTTTGAACATATGATATGAGTACTCAGAATCCAAAATCCAATCAAAAGATGAAACCCTGGAAGAGATAGCAGGTGCATCAGTATTATTAATGCTATCAGTAAATAAAAGCTCACTATCACTTTCTGTGACCCCGGCTTCATTCGGTTTCATCCCTTTGTTTCTCTTCTCTCTCCATGCAGGACAATTCTTCTTCCAATGATCCTTTGAGCCACACTCAAAACAACCGTCTTTCGCCTTGAATTTTGATCTTCCCTTATTGCTCTTCTTGCCTTCATGCTTCCTTGATGGACCTCTCTCTTTGGACTTTGCTACAAAACCTTCACCTTAAAAGACACCTCTGGAAGGTTGAACCATTCTGTCATGCGTTAAGATGTCTTACATGACCTCTTCATATGTCAAGGTTCTCTTCCCGTAGAGATGTCAACAACATCACAGCCTTGTCTTCTCACTTATAAACCTCATCCATCCTCTGCAAGTGAGCAATACACCTATTAAAGGCACTCACATGCTCCATCATGTTTGCGCTCTTCTCAATCTTTAGAGAGTGGAGCTCCTTCTTCAAAAAGAGCTCGTTGTGCAACGATTTGGCCGCAAACATATCTTCGAGTTTCTCCCATGTTTGCTTCGCAATGTCATCCATCACATTACACTACACCTTGTCAATTAGATGTTTTTCATTGGATCCTCTAGCAAGCTTGTCATGGTTACCGACTTCTTTCCTTGCATGCCAAGACTTTGCTGAAATCTTGCTGCTTAAGGACATGCTTCATCCTTCTTTGCCGAAGCGTGAAGTTCTCTTTGCCAGTGAACGGCTTTAACTCCACCTTCATACTCAACACATGTTGTGATTTCATGCCGGAGCTTTCTCCCTTCTTGTCACCTACCATCGTCAATACACTGCAGCTCTTAAAGTTGTAAGGGCACTTGGCAAACTAATACTCTCTGCAACTAGGCCTTGATACCACTTGTTGTGCTAAAAAACTCCAAGACCTAGTTGATGGACTGTGCAACTATCACATACAAGCCACACAAAGATAAAGCACACACAAACCAAAAAGTAAACAAGCACACAAAGAACACAAGAATTTATAGAGGTTCGGCGTTGTTCCTATGTCCTTTTGGTGATCCTTGAGAAATTAACTAGTAAGAAAGAACCCCTTTGGTTACAATGAAGAACCCCATTTGCTCTCTCAAATCCAATTTAATGCCTTAGTTTTCTCACGTGTTTTCTCACGTTATAATAACTTAGTGCTAAAGTGCCTATTTATATGTCATAGGGCTTTAGTACAATTATACAAGGAATAGGAAACTTAAAGGACACCAAAACTCAGAAGAAATCTATCGCTAAAGTGCTAAAGTGTCATAGTGCTAAAGTGCCTATTTATAATTCCCCAAGGAGCCGTGTTGGATTCGTTCCTCCCACTCGAGTGCCTTGAATTTGCTCGAGCGCCTAGGTCGGGGTGTGAATTCTCGCTCTACCCACTCGAGCGCTTGTAGCTTCCACTCGAGCGCCAGTGCCTAGGTGAGAAACCACCATTTTGCCACTTGAGCGCCTGCAACTTCTACAAAATGACTGCAGCTCTTTGACCGTGCGTGTTCTCTGTTCCTTCCGCATCTTTAAGGTGAGCCAACATCAATAGTATGCATGTAGTTTTTTTTTCTTAGGTGTTAACTCAATTAGTTTGTTGAACGCTTCAGGCCCTTGCCTAGCAGTATAGCTCTAAGTTACTTCAAGCAGAGCTCGAGAGGATACAAATCAATACAACATATTTTGTGGAGTAAATCCATTAGACTCAGTACCCGAATAAGTTACGCATGCTTATGCTTCATTTAGGGGATCACTAGATTCTCCAAGTAGAAGCTATAGAGGGAACATAGGATCCACAAGCTACTTGCGAAATAGGTGTCGATAAATTTGTAAATTTTCAAAGGTTTTTTACTCTTTGAATGTCACTTTGTATGTGTTAGTGTTGTAGTGTAGTTAATTGGCTGAGAACCATAATCCTTCTATTTATTTATTTTTATTTTTATCTTCCCTTTTCAATTTCTTGCTGTACTTGGTCATCAAGCACAACATTGTATATTTTTGTCATTGTGTTAAATGCTAGTATACTTCTTTTGCTGTATTATTTGTAAGTACATTCATTGTTCTCTTTCTTATTTGCAAAGGTTCTATTGTTTTCTCTTGTATATTTGTGAGTGTGAGATTGCATGCATTTGGGGCTTAGGGTTTCTTCTATTATGATTAAACATGATTTATGATTAATGTCACGCCCCGGACCTAGGGATGAGTGGAAATTCCGCGCCCGATGCTTGGGAAAGTAAAATAAAATAAAAAGAAGCTGAAACATGGGTTTAAAATAAACTTCTCTTATAAAATAGCTCCAAAATCTTACAACTTTACAAAAAATAAATAAAGCTCTATCACTCTCATATAATTCAGCCTCAACTGGTTTAGTTCTTGTCTTGCCTACTAATTCATTTGAAAAATTAAACAGGGTGAGGGATGAACAACCACCGCTTAGTAGGGACATGAGACCTTACCACAGTAGATTGATATAACTAAATTAAGTGACATGCAATCACACACAAAAATATCACATTAATAATATTAATGCATAAATGCTCTTCATCTACTCCTGTTAATTCATATAACTGCACGTCCCATACCATACTATACCACTTGGTCCCGAATGCCCATTTATATGAACTAACATCCATGTCAATCATCCTATAATTCCCCTTTTGTTAGTCATCTTATCTAACTCTTTGTCGCCAGTCTCGAATCACCCAATAAAAATCATGTGCACTGTGGGATTCCTGAGGTACCTGCCAAGAGTTAGACACAACTACACAAAAGATCCTTCATGTTACCTTATTTTCCATACTTTCTTTATCAACCCAAGAATTCTAGCCATCACTGATAACATATGATCATGTCAATATTAATAAAATAATATAATGATAATTAACAACACTGAAACACCCAATATCAATAATAATCATATAATAATATGCCAAATTTCACTTTACACCACACCACATAGGCATCGACAAACCATGAAACCGATGCTATTAGTATATTTGGCATCGATTTTATAAATAATATAACTAAAAGTGTATAAAGACATCTACAAAATTTCAGGCTTTGCCTACTGAAGTCGTTGATGCTACTTTAGCATCTATGGTTTAATGTACCGATGCGTAAAGTGGTTTTTAAAAAAAATTGTCAACAAAACATTTAGCCACCGATGCCAAAACCATGATCAACTCACTACAGTGAATTTTTTCTCGAAAAATGTCACTCCCTTTCAATTTCAGACTCTCCCTCTTCTTCTTTTTTGGGAAAACCCTCACTCTCTCTCTAACACTCTCATGAACCTTTCAGAAAACCCTCTCTCTCTCTCTCTCTCTCTCTCTCTCTCTCTCTCTCTCTCTTTCTTTTTCTTTTCCCCCGCGCGTCTTACAAAGCACCATCTCCCTCGCGCCATCCAGGGCACTGAACTCGTCGAGATCACCATCTCTGTTACTCCGTTAAGGTTATAGAGGTCACCATCTCCCTCACGCTCTCCATGTCACCCAGCTCTTTGAGCTTGCCATCTCCCTCTGTTACTTTTGTTTCCAAATTCGTGTCTTAGAGTTCTGTCGTAGGTTTCGTTGAACATCTTCAAGGTTAGTCTCCTCACCCTCATTTTCAAGGTTTCTCTCTCATTTTCTCTGATTGCCAATTCCTTCTAGAGAAAAAGGTATTCTAGAGTTAGGGTTTCGATTTATTTGGGCTGTGGAAATTTGTTTTGGGCCAAATGGTCTTGATTTGATGTTGTGTGGTGAAGGATTTGAAAGGATTGGCGGCTTAGTAGCCAGAGTTGGTCTGTACAGAGATGACATCGAATTAGTTGCTGCCCAGAGTTGGAAGGATTATGCAAAACTAATATTTTTGAAGGTCTCTGCGTTTGGTTTTTGTAAGTTTTTAGTATTTTTTTATTGCTTCCAATCTAATATTTTTCACATACATTATCTTAGTTTCTCTCTTATTTATTTATCTATTATTTCTATATAGATTTTCATCCTACTCTGTTTTCCAGAAATTGCGTTTAAATTTGAATTGTGGCTGCAATAGAAGAAAAAAACTAGGTCTAACTGTGAAATACGAGTGCCTTCAATATTAGTCTATTTCAGTTTCAACCTCCATACCATATATGTATAACAATAGATTTGATTTCTCTGATATTTATTTCCTTGAAAAGTTGATTATATTTTGATATATTTCTGAAAGGTTTGGGAATTTAGTTTATCAAGTTAAAATGTCCATCATCTCCAAGCAAGAGGATAGAAATGGATGTCATGAAGTTGTAAGTTGTTGGTTACTTTATTATCTCCAACCTTTGTAATCTGGGTCTTATGTTTCTTAAGACTAGATTCCTCCCTTTTGGTATACCAAAGTAGTCTTGTTTGTACAAGTACTTTAAATCATGTTGCTGCCTTCCTCTCTTGTACAATATAAAGCTATGTTTAATGTCTTCTTCCATGTTTTTAAGGATGATGAGTGACTATAATGTGGAGACAATAAATGGAAATTTTTTCATCTTTCTTTGTCTTTTGGTAGTCATTAATTGCTTCTCATCTCCATCTCCCCCTCCGAATCTCCATCTCCCCCTCTTTCTCCTCTTGCTTCTCATCTTCAAAACGCCTCTGCCATTCTCTTTTCCTCTCTATGCGGATCTCCCTTGCTTCTCCTCTGCCCTCCTTTCCACTCGCCCTAGCTGCAATGAAACAATAAGAACTGAAAGAAGCCAAAGCCCCTTAGCTAGACCAAGTTAGCGATTTTAGGGTTTCTTTTTTTCTTTTTTCCCGCTTCAAATTTTAGGAGTTTAATTTAGGGTTTTCAATATTTCTTAAATTTCATATATGGATTTGATTTGATTTGGTTGCAAGTATCTTTTGGGTCATCTGCTCCAAGCATAAACTTCCTTCCAAGCCAGTGAACGCAATGCCCTTGTTCGTCTCTCTCTCTCTTTAGATCTATCTATCCCCTTTATCATCTTCTTAATTGTTAATTATTAATCTCTAACTCTATTTGTATCTCTATCTCTCTGTCTCTGATTTAGTTTTTTTCTTCTTCTTAATCATAGGCAAATCAGAGTTATTGTCTCTATCTCTTTTATTTATTTATTATAATTATTGTTGGAAATGCAGGAATCATATATTGTGTGTGTGAGAATGTCAATGTGAAGTTGGTCAGATACAGAAACTTCTATCTATAAGCATTGAGTTGATTTGGGGTTTTCAAAGTTGTTGAACAGCAGACGGGAAACCAGGTTTGTTTGTTTGTTTGTTTCAAGTTGTTGAATATTATTTGCAGGTTTAATTGTCGGTGGACTAGCTAACATCTCTAATACGGAAACTAACATCAGGTACCAATATACAAAGAGGAATTCAACAATTAAATTAAAACCCCACATGAGGTGAATAATCATGTCTTCTTTCTGTTCCTTTGTGCAAGATGTGGTTCAATTTCCATGAGGAATTTTTCTTCCTATTCCTCCTACCTCCTATCATATTATATCCTCACTTTCCCGTGTTTTCTTTTCTTCAAATATTTCATTTCTTGCTCCAATTTATGTTAATTGGCTACTATGTACTCTTGTCCTTGACATTTTTGTGCTCACTCAGTCTGAGTTCAGTCTCTCACCTGTAAGTTTTTTAGTATTTTTGTCTCTGCTATGATATAAATGCGTGTTTTCCTATCCTTTTGCCTTGAACCCATCTTCTTTCTAACGTGCTTTACTATTTTTGCTCCCATCTTCACAGAAACCTTTCTTCTCTAACTTTGGAGCCATTGTCACTTTTTTTATCCTAGGAACCTTAATATCTTCAGTTGTCACTGGTATTCTGGTGCAAGTTTTTGTTTTCATTCTCAAAAATCCTTTCATGATATTACAGTTTTTACCCCATCCAACTAAGTTAGGTTTATCTGTTCCCGCTTCGTGTTGCAGTTACCTTGGTGGTCTGATATACCTCAGGTACAGACTTCCATTTGTAGAGTGCTTGATGTTTGGTGCTCTTATATCAGCAACTAATCCAATCACTGTCTTGTCCATCTTTCAGGTGCTTTACTGCTCCATTTTTTTTTTTTTTTTTTTATAGTTGGTTCTTGATAGGTTTTACTTTGGCAAACCCAAGTTGCACAACCAAACAATGAACCAAAAACATATGGAATCATTTCCAAGATCAAGAATGTTGATGCTCTTTTTCGGAGAGGGTCAACTTAGAGAAAAGGGGTTTGCCTTCAGCAGTGGAGAAGGTGTGGACCTTCGATAAGGGGCTAGCCTGCAGAAGACAAAGTAGGAGAAGCAATCGTTAAGCTTCGGACACCGGTGTGGTGCCGGCCGAAGGCTCTCCGATGCTTAAGTCAGCTAAGAATAGTAACTTTGGTAGAGTAACAGTAAAAGGTAAGAAAGTAGTTACCCTTTTTTACTAGGGTACTGTTCCCTATTTATAGGGAAGTGAAAGTGGAAGGTTTGTGTAGAATTTCGATGTGGGACTTTGTGCAAGTCATTGTGGTGGTGACACGTGTCATGGAGATTAGGTTCAACAGTTTGAGAGTCGGTAGTCGGGAGCTTCGGCAGGTGTCTGGCACCTTGGAAGAGTCTTCCTTCGGCAGGGGAGAAGGCGTGGCTACCTTGATGCTAGTTGTTTTGAGGCTGGATATGCACGGTTGATTATGGTGTAAACAGTAGTCCCCCAAGTTCGTGGTCAAGAAGTAACTTCTGGGTTGGGAACTTGTTAGATTTTTGTGTAATCGTGACGGAGCATTTCAGGTTCAATGGGAGTCGTAAGGCATTCCTTAGTCCCCCGAGTTGGCAAGTTAGAAGTTGTGTCAACACGTGGAAGGTATGGTGGTTGTGTGAGCTTCTAATGCTGTTGGTAGCTGGGTACCTGGGCATTTTGCAGGGAGCCCGGGACTAGGCTCTGTGGAGTTGAGCATTGGTAGAGGCCATGGCCTTGAAGCTTTGGCAAGGGAGCCTTGGGGAGCAAAATTTGAAAAGCAAGGAGCTCAGCCTATAGAGTATATTTAGGTTCTTGGGAAAAACCTGGGGTCAAAAATCCTGGGCCTTAATAGAGATTTCGGCAAAATTCTCCATTGGAGCTAGGCTTCGGCAAGGGCCAACAGATAGGGTGAGCTGGGGTCCGGTTTCGCAAGCACTCACAGTTTCGACAAGAGATCCAAGTCCCTACGACCGTCTTTGACATGTGGTCTTGGAGCTAGGCCACGAAAGTCCTTCGAGGTGATTTCGTGAGTCCCCACTCTTTCATGGGCCTTGCCGTTCGATAGGGCCAACCCCCCCCCCCCCCCCTTTTTTTTTTGAGAAGAATAGCTTAGGTGGAACTCATAAGGGCCTTCGATAGAGAGAGGCATGGCGCAACTCTTGGCTTCCGAGCCTGTTTTGGGTTGCAAAAACCGGGTTTGGAGCTGAGGCATAACTAGGCCTTTGGACGAGTCCGAAAATAGAGGATAAGTGCTTGGGTTTTGAAGGAGAGGGGTGTGTCCCTCAAACTTTTACAGAAACTGCCGTTCGGCAAGACCTTGGTTTCAACTCAACCAAGCATTGGCAAGCAAGGCAAGGGTGGAGAATTGTGGAGATCCTTGGTTCTCACGAGGAGTTGGAGCTGGGACGGTGTCGTGTGCTGGAGCTAGGCAGCAGGTACACATCTTATGGATGTTTGTTTTGTTCGGCACATGCCCTGCCGATTGGCAAGGTTCAGTTGATAAAATTAGTGACTTCTTTCGTTATGTGTTCAGCTACGTCTTTTGCAAGAATTGAGACCACTCCACAGTCGGTAAGGGACTTGGTCCTTAGGTTTCGGCAAGTGCAGAGAGGTGGAGAAGAGTATTGGAGTTAGGCATTCGGTGGGTGTTAAAGTGACTTTGGAAGCGCTGGCATGAGGCTACACGGGGTCTAGGCCATTGTGAAATTTCGTGGAGCTGGGCTCGGGAGGCTGGGTGCCTTGATCAGATTTTTTGAGGTTAATCTTTATTTTTGGAGGCTTCCATTTCGTTTGCTACTCATCCCTTGCCGTTCGGCAAGGTTGAGTTTCCTTTTTGCAAGCCCTGTGTGGTTGAATTTTTGAGAATATAGGCTAAGTTGTTGGTGTTTTTGACAGGTGAGTTTGTTTTCGAAGCCCATTGGTTCGGCAACACAATCCTTGCCGTTAAGCAAGGGATATCTAGGACTAACTTGCTGGTTGGTAATTCACGGTCGTTTGACAAGGGAGCTGGAGCTTAGGCCTTCGGTACCTTCTGATTTGAACCGGGCCTGTTATGAGCCTTCTTGACTTTGGCTACTCGTATCCCTGGACTTGGGCCCATCGACAGGTGGGTTTAGGCTTGTGTGAGAATTTTGTGACCTTCTAATTGATTTTGCATGGTCCTTGCCATTCGGCAAGGACATTTTGAACTAGTCTGCCTGTTTGTTGTGTCAGCAAGGCTAGTCTGATGATAAATTTGGTTGACTTTGACTTTTGCCGCCGGGTCTTTTGGAGCTGGGAGTTGAGTCTTGAAGGCAGGTTCGGAGTTGGGCCTTGAGGGCAGATTTGGAATCCTTGAGGCTGGGCCCTTCATGGTGTTGGTTTTTGGCAAAGTAGGCAAGGCTTCATCCTTGCGTGCCCCTTGTGCTTTAGCTCAAGTAAGCTTGGAGCAGGGCTTCATGAGTTAGCAATTCGTGGTGAGCCTCCCTTTGCTTCTCCACGGGCCTTGTCATTCGGCAAGGTCCTTCCAAAGTATTTGGCCCGGGTTTTTTTTTTTTTTTTTTTTCAAAATCTGAAATTTGAATTTCAAATTGTTGCAGGTACAAGGGATTTGGGAGGGAAGGTGAAGGGGTGATAGGGTTTCTCATGTACCTTGGGGCTTCATAAATAGGAACTTGGGGTGTCGAAGGTGATCATACCTGAGTTTTGAGAAAAATTTCTAGAAAGTGAGAAGGAGAAAAACACCTTGAATATGAGCATGAACATTATGAACATTGGTATGAACCTGTTGAATGTACGTTTCTAGGTCAAAAGCATGTAGTTGTGCCCTCCTTTTCATGTTCTTGTGTTTTTGATCCTTCTTGCATGTGCATTAGTTCTTTTTCCTTGTTTCTGCATATTGTAGACGTCTGAAAGTTCTGATAAAGAAAGTCCTAACCCTCTGCCTTTGGTGGGGATGATACTGAGAGTGAAAAGCCCAGTGAACATGTTTGTTCTGAAGGGTAGAAGGTATCATAGAAAGTAGGATGGTAGTTCATGATGGTGAGATAGGTGAGCCATCAATAGATTCTCGGGAATCTAAGTACATAGAGATACAGAGGAATTACAAAGTGTTAGAGGTTGTGGCTGATCGGGTTCTAGCTTTGTCTCATACACCAGAGGTGGGCTCAAGCAATCAGGCATCACCATCAGGGTCTGTGGGTATAGCCATGGCTTCAGCTTCAAAGGGGGTGGACATATGGGTTGGTGTCCCTTTGGCTAGGTGGAATATTCTTACAGAAGTAAAGTTGGCTGAGCTTTGGACAAATTATTGTGTTCCAGCTTATTTGGGCTTGAGGTTACCCACTGCAGCTAGGTGGTCAGATACCCTCCGGAGGGTTCGGTGATGATTTTTACGGATATGTATCAGCATGGCTTCAAACTACCGTTGCATCCTTGGGTGTAGATGATGTTGGCCAAGCTGGGGTATGAGCCATGGTAGTATAATCCCAACTTTTGGCTTCTTTTGCATGGGGTTTACATTGCTTGGTGGTTGGCTGGGTTGGGGGAGCCGACATTTAAGCAGTTTATGTATCTCTACTTGATCTCCAAGCAGCAGGGAAGTTTTGGCTGGGTACAGGCCAATTGCCGAAAGGGAAAGGAGAGGGGTTACTTTATTGGTCACAAGCCTTCTACTCAGAAGTCTTGGAGAAACAGGTGGTGCCTGGCTTGTGGCGATTGGGAGTGTCTACCAGGGAAGACCGTCTCCAGACATATTCTAACCCATTTCTAGTCTATAGGTCCTTAGCCCCATCCTTTAAGACTGATTATTGTTTTGTAGTGTTTGTACTTGCTTGAACTCTTGTGCAACTGTAAATGGCATAGTAGTATTTAACCTTTGGTGCAGGTTCGGTAAAAACTTAGACATTCAGAAGAATATGCTTGAGTCCGGCCTTTTGCAAGGAAGTAAGTACTTGGGTCACCTTTGTTGCTTGTCTTTCGATTCCCTTTTTGTAGTTGTGACTAACTTAGCTTTTGATGTGCAGTGGCAGGTATCATAAAGGGAAGCACGAAGGTGGCCGTGGATCTGGATGATGCCGAGATGCAGAAATGGCTTAAGGAGTCTCGGGCGCAGATGGCTGGGAATGGGGTTGCTAGGCAAGCGGCTGGGAAGCTTCCTAGAGATGATGATGAAGGCCTGGTTGCCGATGTACTGGGAAAGAAGAGAGCGTTGGAGGAAGCTCACCGGAGTGTGATGGGAACAGGGGCCGAGGCTTCCTCCCTCTGACCTGCAGGCGCTGCTGAAGCTCCCCTTCGGTATGGAGGACGTTTATGCCGAGGGGGTGAAGAAGATGGAATTCTCCATGCCTTTGTAAGTTGTCTTACTTTATGAATTTGTTTTTATTAGTCAAGTTTGCCTTTGACTAATGACGCCTTCTATTGCAGGCCTATGGTGAGATGTATGTGAACATGGCCAAGGCAGATAAGGAGATCAAAAGGTTGAAGAGGCGCAATGAGATGGCCAAGGACAAGATAACGGAGGCGCAGATATCCGGGAGATGAATGCCCTGCTGTTGCAAAAGGCGGCGCTGGCCAAAGAGGTGGAGAAGCTGAAGCGGTCAAGGGCTGAGGAGGTAGCTGCTGCCAGGGCAAAAGTAGAGCAGAAGAAGGCCGAGCCGAAGCGATCGAGTTGTTTTGGGGTTCAGAGGAGCTACAGAGTTACATCATGGATCATATGGTGGCTATGCAACTGCGTTGGGAGTAGAGGTTGGCGAGGTTCAACCCTTCGATGGAGATTCACTTTGATACAAGTGGCGAGCCTCCTTCACCTAGTCCTAGCACCGATGCTACTCCAGAGCCAGAGCTAGAGCCAGAGCCAGCTACTACGGATGCCTCTTCTACCGAGTCTTGAAGGCGTTGCCTTCGTTATGTATTCTAGTTATTTATTTGGAACACTTGATGTTTATTTCTGTTTTGTATGAACATTTTTCCTTGCCTGGGGCAAGGTTATGTTGATTTGCTATGATATTAGACTTGTGTTGTCATTTGATATCAGTTGTGCTAGCAAAATGATAATCATGTGATTGATGAGAAGTAGCCAGAGTCAGGCGTTTCATTAAGTAGGTGCCGAAGGGCAGAAGGTACAGAGTCGTAGCTCAAAACCAAAGTATAAGAAAACATAATGTCCTAGGGTCTAGATATGTTTACTTATAGAAGTACTTGAGATGATCAGCGTTCCAAGGATGTGGTAAGGTCTTGCTCTTGGGATCGCGAAGCTGATACGTGCCAAGTCGGCAGACTTTAGTGACCTCATAAGGACCTTCCCATGTACAGCCTAAGGTACCTTCAGTAGGGTTCTTGGTGGCCAAGGAAACCTTGGCATGACCCAGTCCCCAATCTTGAAAGCATGGGGTTTGACCCGGGAGTCATAGTACTTGGCGATGCGCTATTTGTACGCGACGTTGCGCATGTTGGATTGGTCACAAAGCTCGTCAATGAAGTGGAGGTTCAAGGCTAACTGCTCGTCATTGGCTTCGGCCTCAAAAGTGGAGATTCGGTGGAAAGAGAGAACGGTGTTTCTCCTGTTGAGGTAAGGAAGGTGGTACGGTAGGACCAGAGAACTTCTGGGAGTAGCTCTGGCCAGCAACCCTTAGCTTTTTCAAGCTTGGTCTTTAGAGTTTTCTTGATGATCTTGTTCACGGCTTCAACCTGGCCATTGGACTGAGGATGGGCTGGGGAGGCGAAGCAAAGACTTATCTTGAGGTTGGAACAAAATTGTTTGAACTTTGTATTGTCAAATTGCCAGCCATTGTCCGTGACGATGGTTTTGGGGATGCCGAAGCAACATACGATATTTTACCAAACAAAGTTTTGATGCGGGCTGCAGTGATGGTGGCTAAGGCTTTAGCTTCAGCCTATTTGGTGAAATAGTCTACCGCCACAGCTGCATACTTGACTTGGCCCTTGCCCTCAGGCATAGGTCCAATGAGGTCAAGTCCCCATTGGGCAAATGGCCAAGGGCTGACCATGGCTGTCAATGGTTCAGCTGGAAGTTGTGGGATGTTGGCAAATCGCTGACACTTATAGCACTTCTGGGTGAAGGCCTGGGCATCCGTATGAAGTGATGGCCAAAAGTATCCTTGCCGAATGGCCTTATGTGCTAGGGAGCGAGCGCCTGAGTGGTTGCTGCAGATGCCCTCATGAATCTCCCTTAGGACATAGTTACCTTCTTCTGGGGTCAGGCACCGAAGGTAGGGGAGGCTGAAGCCACGCTTGTATAGGGCGCCATTGATGATCAAGTATCAAGCGGAACGGTAGCGAACACGCCGCGCTTCAGCAGGGTCAGTAGGTAGGGTCTGGTTCATAATGGGGTCCATCCATGTATGGCTATGATCAATGGTACAAATAAGCAGTGCCTATGTACTGGGCTAGTCCAAGAACTCGATGTGGATGTTGCGACCTGTGCCTTGTTCCAAGGCCGAGGCTAACCTGGCTAATGCATCAGCATGGCTGTTCTCAAAGTGTGGTACTTGGCTTATAAGATGAGCGTCGAATGTTACAAGCAAATGACGGGTATGCTGCAGGTAGGTGATGATAGAGATGTCCTTGGCCATGAAGTCCTGATTGACTTGATGGACAACGAGCTGTGAGTCGCTGAATATCTGAATTTGCTTGGTGCCCATCTCCTTGGCTAGCCGAAGGCCAGCTAAGAGTGCTTCGTATTCGGCCTCATTGTTGGGGCGTGGAATTTGAAGTGGAGGTTGTACTCAAGGACAACCTTGTTTGGGGAGATGAGAACAAGGCTGGCCCCACATCCTTGGGCATTGGATGAGCCATCCACATAAAAGGTCCACAAGGGCTGGGTCAGGTCGAGGTTCCCATTGTTGGCGACATGGAGCTGGCCCAAAGGAAGATTGGGTTCGGTTTTGATCTTGGTAGTGGTCGAAGCCTGGGGTTCTGTGAATTCTGATATGAAGTTAGCAACAGCTTGGCCTTTTGTAGTTGGGCGGGGTTTGTAGTGGATGTCAAATTCACCAAGTTCAATGACCCATTTAACCAACCTCTCAGAAGTTTCTGGCTTCTACAACACTTGCCTGAGCGGTTGGTTGGTCAAGACATGGATGGTGTGAGCTTGGAAGTAATGGTCTGAGGCGTCTAGCTGAGACTACGAGTGCGAAGGCCAGCTTCTCAATGTCTGGGTACCGAACCTCGGCATCTTGTAACGCTTTGCTAACATAATGCACTGGGTGCTCAGCACTTTCTTCTGGCCGAATGAGCACAGAGCTAACCGCCGTAGCCGAGACAGAGAGATAAATCATGAAGATGTCTCCAGGCTCAGGGGTTGACAATAAAGGGGCCCGGCTCATATACTCCTTGAGCTCGCTGAAGGCCTTGTCACACTCGGCAGTCGAGGAAATGCTTTGTTTGCTACCCTTAAGTGAATTGAAGAATGGGGGCGCAGCAATCAGTAGCCTTGGAGATGAATCTGGACAGGACTGCGACACGCCCGGTAAGGCTTTGAATGTCCTTGACCGTCTTAAGTATCGTCATTTCTAAGATGGCCTGGATCTTCTCTGGATTGGTTTCAATACCTCTCTGGCTGATCATGAAGCCAAGGAATTTGCCTGAAGCCACCCCGAATGCACTCTTGGTGGGGTTGAGCCTCATTCTACACTCCTTCAAGATGGTGAATGATATAACCATTATTTTGTACATTTTTATTATCTTTATCTTAGATTCTTGCTATGTTCTTGAATGAGTTTAGTCCATTTTTACTTAGTTTTGTATTTTACTAGGTTTGAAGAGTAAAGATGGAAAAGCAAGCAAAAGGAGCAATTTTGGGATTGAAATATAATGTGCTGTGCAGAACAGTCAACTTGACAGAATATACTGTACTTCCTCAGAGCGAACCAGATGTTGAGCCTTATATTGTTGGAAAGATACAGATGTTAGCTTTCTGTAGAATTTTACGATTCGTGATTTGGACTTGTGTGGAGAGAGTTGTGGCCATTTTAGTACAGACAGTTTGGGCAGAATGTGTTCTGCGGGTTTTGCAAAATAATCCCTTTGAAGTCCAATCCTTGGAGTTTAATTTGTGTCATTTACATTTGAGAAGTGTCTACAAGGATGTGGAGTTATTTTCTGAAGTATGATCCTATATTTAGTAGGATTTTGGATGCCAACTCATCAAAGACAATTGAAGCCAAACTAGGAAAACATAGTTACCAAGTCAAAAGAGGATTTGTTCCTTGTTTAAAGAAGACTAGAAAATAGGGTTCTTTGAGGCTGGAATTTGAAGGAGAGTCAAAGAGTCGCTGCCATCGTCAAGTTCTCAAGCATCGTCACAATCCATAAGTTTTATTTTATGTTTTCTAGTTTTTCAATTATATTTTCTTTGAACATGATCAGTAACTAAATTATTCTCTAGGGCGAGGATGACGCCCGAGCATGGATAGTTATGATTTTTAATGCCATTTAATGGATTCTAAGTTTCTTTTAGATGAATGTTTAATCACTATTTTAATTGTTGCTATTTGTTTAAGTTCTTTGATTGATCACCTTAGGGCTTTGCATCTAGTAAATTGGAAGATGAATTTGAGGCAGAACTCGCAATATAATTCAATTAGCTTCTTGTGATTAAGTGTGGTGAATTACATTATTTCTTGACGAAGAATAATGATTTGCTTGGTTCCCTTGTTTTCTAGAACGTAATGAATTCAACTTGTTAAATTTATGCCTTAACCAGGATAGATTGCAGGATTGGGTATATGATCTTTGTCTGAACTAGAAAAGAATCTTACACTTAAGGAAAACTATGGTCTGAGTGCCTGAAAAGGACTTAGATACGGGAACTATCATCTAAAGAATCGAAAGAATCTGTTGAATGCATTGAAATCTAACTTGGATTGCTTGTGGTTGATTCCAAAACCCTAGACCTTATCATCATCCTTTTTCAACCTTTAAAAGTCAACGTTTTAATTCTTAATTGCCTTGATTAATTTCTTGTTTGTTTCATAAACCTTCACAACAACAATCTCTACAAATTTACTTGTGTGTCAGTTAGATTTAATTTAGGTATTCGAGTATTAGATTAATTTGGAATCCTCGTGGGAACGATACTTGGACTTATCAAACGCTATACTACATCAATCTTGTGCACTTGCAAGGACAGACCAGTGAACATGGCAAAGAGGTTAGGGATGTGCTAGTCAGCAGTGCGACTCTTGACTAGCATGTCATCAACATAAACCTCCATGATGTTGCCAATTAGTGGGGAGAAGAGGCCGTTCACCAAGCACTGGTAAGAAGCCCCAGCATTCTTAAGCCCGAAGGGCATCACCTTATAGCAGTATAGACCACAATCCGTGATGAAGGAGGTGTGGGCTTGGTCTTCAGGATGCATGAAGATCTGGTTGTACCCAGAGTAAGCATCCATGAAGCTGAGGAGGGCATGGCTAGCTGTAGCATCCACCAGTTGGTCAATGCGGGGTAAAGGAAAGCTATCCTTCGGGCAAGCCCGATTAAGATTGGTGTAGTCTACACACATGCGCTAGCCCTTTTTTTTTTTTATGGACCATCGCCACATTAGCCAGCCAAGTGGGATAGTCCACTTCCTTGATAAATCCAATGGTACTCAGCTTATCCACCTCTGCCCTCATGGCCTCATACCACTCTAGGTCATCAGCATGACGCTTCTGCCGAACGGGTCGGATAGCAGGATTAATGCTTAGCCAATGGGAGATGATGTCTGGTTATATGTCAGGCATGTCATTGTAAGACCAGGTGAAGACCTCAAAGTTGAGGCAGAGGAAGGCGACGAGATCATAGCGAAGCTCTGGTGGGAGGGAGGTGTCGATCCGGACCTGCCGATCTTGGATGTCATCATAGAGAGTGACCAACTCAAGGTTTTCCACAGGTTCGGCCTGTTGAGTGATAGATTCCTCCCTTGCGTCTTCAGGTCGTTTAGTGCCAGCTCGAGGAAGGGCTGGGGCCTGGGGTACTGCGAGGGCCTCACTCCTATGTTGGCGATTGGTGGATTTGACTACTGAAGCAAAGCATCAGCAAACATCACACTAACCGAGCTGTCAGTGTCCACCAAGATACGCCCAACATCAAAGTTAGAAATGTCGGCACGGATAATGATTGTGTCATCATGGGGGAGAATGACACCACGCTCCTCTTCCTCACAGAAGGTAATGAGAGCCCAAGTTGATTTTTTTGTCTTCGGCAGGCGTCCCTGCTCAGTGCTGAAGACCTAGTGCGCATTGGTGGAGTGAACATAATGTTTGATGGTGTTGGAGGTTCCAGCCATGGTAGGACCACCACTAAGGGTTGAGATCATGTTGATCTGCCGTTGATGAGGGTTAGGTGGAGGGGGTGGGAGATGGTGCACATATTTTTCCAACCTGCCCTCACAGATGAAGCCTTCAATGATGTTGTGCAAGGCAACACAAGATTCGGTATCGTGGCCACCCAACTAATGAAAGCGACAGACGACACCCGTGTTAGGCATAGGCTTGCTGCCTGGTTTTCGGGGGGGCTTGGGTATGATAGGTGCCTCATGCACCAGGACATTCTCGTAAATGGTGTTGAGGGTGGTGAAGACCTTGCACCTAGGCTTGGGTGTGAAGGGGAGTGGCGCCCAATCACTTGACCTAGGAGGGTTGTTTCCACTAGACTGGTGGTGGTTGCCATGTCTGCCACGCTTGCTATTGCTGAAGGTATGTTGATAGCTATCCTTCCTTTTTGGGTGTGGGGTACCCTGGGTACTTGGGGTGGGAGTAGAATGTTGAGGTGGGGCTGGGGCAGGTACTGAAGCAGGTGGGGGATCAGCGAAAGTGTTACGTGCCGGGGTGGCTGGACCGCGCTTGGAATTGAAGTACTCAGCCTTGGCGTGAACTGCTGCTTGCTTCATTAACTCAGCATATGTGTTCCAAGGGTTGCTGTGGACTAGGTACCGGAAGTTGGACTCGCGGAGGCCACTCTTGAAAGCACCGAAGGCAGCAGGGTCATCAGTCTCTGGGCAGCGAGAGTATTCGTGGCTGAACCAGACCGCATACTCCCGAAGTGGCTCATCCTTACCCTGCCTAAGTATGTACAGGTCGTCGGCGGAGTGGCTGGATATCTTTCTCATGGTGGTAATTAAGGATGCGTTCAGTGAAGGGCCCGGGTCGTGGCTTCGCCCAGAGGGGCTGGTGACTGCAATGTTGCTCATTCTCCAGATGCCAAACCCTCTCGAAGAGAAGCCTCATAGCCGAGTCGGCATGAGGGAGGGGCTCGGGTGCTGAAGGCCTGAGGTGTGGATGGCCAGGGGCTGGGGAAGGTTCATATTCTTCGAACGCCTCGGTGTGATAAGACTCGTAGTCTTTGGAGTAGTACCGCCCCCAATTCTTCGAGTCACCTGTACCTTCTCCTGCTGGTAGTTGGTTGGGCTTCGGTTGGGGGCTTAGGTGTGCCACCCTTAGGTCTTTGGGTTTAACAGAGATGGGGATTGGGTCTGTTTGACGGTCCAAGAGACGATCCATGCAATCCTTGTAGACCTTCACCGGTTCATGGGGCCGATCCCTCGGTAGGGAGATGTGAAGGAGCTGCGACTTAGTTGTCGCTAGGTAAAGAAGGCCTTTACCCTTATCGAGCCTAAGCTGGACCGGGGCGCTGTGGTGAGAGGGCACTGGCTGGCTTGGCTGGGTGTGGCCAACATCCTGGGTAAACTCAAGTTGGGAACCCGGGGCCTGCGCCTTCTCCCAGTTATGCTTCAGGGTGCGATAGTCATGCTCGAGCTCAACGTTCTTAGCATGAAGATGGTCGTATTTCTCGGACATCTTGGTGACGCTAGCGCGGAGGAGCTCCACCTCTGCCTAAAGATTGACATCTGCCGAAGGTTTCCTTCGGGAGGTACCCTCGCGAGGGGTATGGTGTGAAGTGTCATGGCTATCCTTGGTCAGCATAGCTGAATGTGGGGTAAAGAAGAGACGATTAGGCCTAATGGGAGAAGGAGCCAGCTGGGCTGGTAGAGAAAAATGGGATTCAAGTATCGATTTCCACAGACGGCGCCAAACTGTTGATGCTCTTTTTCGGAGAGGGTCAACTTAGAGAAAAGGGGTTTGCCTTCAGCAGTGGAGAAGGTGTGGACCTTCGATAAGGGGCTAGCTTGCAGAAGACAAAGTAGGAGAAGCAATCGTTAAGTTTCGAACACCAGTGTGGTGCCGGCCAAAGGCTCTCCGATGCTTAAGTCAACTAAGAATAGTAACTTTGGCAGAGTAACAGTAAAAGGTAAGAAAGTAGTTACCCCTTTTTACTAGGGTACTGTTCCCTATTTATAGGGAAGTGAAAGTGGAAGGTTTATGTAGAATTTCGATGTGGGACTTTGTGCAAATCGTTGTGGTGGTGACACGTGTCATGGATATTAGGTTCAACAGTTTGAGAGAGTCGGCAGTTGGGAGCTTCGGCAGGTGTCTGGCAACTTAGAAGAGTGTCTTCCTTCGGCAGGAGAGAAGGCGTGGCTGCCTTGGTGCTAGTTGTTTTGAGGCTGGATATACTCGGTTGATTATAGTGTAAACAAAGAACAAACCTATACCTTGTCTAGTATGGTTTGAAGATGACCGAACATGTTATTTGTATATTCATTCAGCTAGTTAATATTTAAATTATCAATGTTTCGCTGCACACTGACACGAGGATACTCTATTTGCTTAGGTGAAACCACTTTTTTGCTTTGAAAATTTAAGACTCATGACCTTCACATGTTCCCCAAAAGTTGCTTACTGAACATTGAGATTCGTAGTTCTCTTTTGACAAATAAGGTTTGCTGTTTACAACTAGTTTAATTTCTAAATGAAGTGAAGGCATTATAAAATTCTATTATGAAAACTCGAACATAGTTTTCGACTTGATGATTAAAAGTCAAAATCTCTCTCTCTCTCTCTCTCTCTCTCTCTCTCTCTCTCTCTCACGTTTGCGTAATACCTTATTTTCTTGTTAATTTGAAATGTAAAATTTCATAGACAAAAGAAACCAATTCTGTTTTGGGTATCTGTTGTGGTTCCAATGGAATAAAAACTGCAGATGCACTAATTTTGTTTTATATACACTTTCCATGCACTTCTTGTATATATCAGGTGGGTGACTGTTTTCAAAGTTGGAATTGTTACAGGCTTCATTGGTTTAGCTGTAATGTATTTGGGGCTATGACGTCCAGGTTGGTTAATGTATTGAATGATGATTATTGAATATTCGCCTTATACATGATACATGCAAAAATCTTTGAGTATATGTCAAATGCTTATTTTTATTGAATTTTTGTCATTTGTTTGTATCATTTGTGCTTTATTATCTTCAGTTTTCTTTTTTTATTGGTTAATTTGAAGTCACAACATATCTTATTCAAATTTAGTACCTTGCATTTTTTTAGCTTATGTTCATATTACACACCATTTGTGTTTACATTCTATATGTTTTTTTTTCCCAGTATAGAGCTAGATGGAAAGACATGTACACCCAATAAATGGAATTGGATGAGGTGCAAGAAGAATTGGCAACTCATGTCCTAGAATGGCTTTTTGATTGAGCTAAACATTCCTTCATTTTTCATGTCTTTCTAGCTAGTATCTTGCTTATACATAGACAAGTATGGATAATTTGTGGTGTAGGGCTGGAAAAATTGTGATTTGGATGTGACACGTATGGATCATTCAAGTATTTTGTTTATATATAGATAACTATGGATATATTTAAATTACTGTTTATATAATTTTTTTTTTATTAGCAATGGCAACACAACATGATTTGGAAATGATGCCTTTTTGATATATTAAGCAATAACCAAGTAAAATGTGATGTAAAACAAAAAAAATATCTACACTTTCCTTACATAAGTGATGCCTATTGTTTATAATAACTTCAGTTTTCCAGAAATAACTGAAGTTGAAAGATAAAAACAACCACCGTACATTTATAATCACTGATGCCTAAAACCAGAAGTAGCATCAGCATTTATGTAAAACTAGCACTATTGGAGGCTTTTAATGTCTACAATTAAAAAAAGCGATGACATATAACATAATTCGCAACAACACTATTTGTTTCTGCTATGTTATAATTGATAATACACATCAGTATAGCAGATACCACTGATGCTGTAATACCTCTTTAGCCTCCCTTTTGAAACTACTGATGCTGTTTCGAGTTTAGGTGTTAGAGGTCAACGTTTTTTTGGCACACAGAAATCATTTACGCATCGGATTTTGCCAAATATCTGATGTTGTAATGATAAAAAGGCCACAAATAATATCCGTTGCCTATTACATGTAATAGGCAACAGGCTTGAATACCACGATATTTATAAGTAATAGGCAACGGATTTTATCTGTTGCTAAAAGCCTTTTTTGGCATAGTCATGTATAATATAGTGCTCACAAAATTTAATTAGATCAATCCCCATAAAGGTCCCCAAGAAACCCTTACCTTGACACCAAAGCTTTTGCTAGAAATGTAAGGTGTTTTCCCAATTTTCCACCGTATCCACAAACTCAGTCTCCGACTCTGTTTCTTAACAATTCTTCTTCTCTCTAAATTTCTTTCTAATTTCTCATGTTTTGAAACTATATGGTTATGCTCCTATTTATAGTGGTTATAGGGATAGGATAAACTTCAATATTTAAAGGATAAGAACATACAAATTTATCCAAAAGATAAATATCTTAACAAGATAAGATAATCTAAGTTTATCCAAAAGATAAATATCCTAACAAGATAAGATCATCCAAGTTTATCCAAAAGATAATATTGTCCAAGTTTATCCAAATGATAAATTACAAATTTATAAATAAACCCAATCCTAGACATATATTTATAAAAAAAAAAATCCAAGCACTATTTAAACATAGAAACACACCCAAAATCAACCCCAAAGTCAACTTTTGGGGTGTGTTTATAAATGGGTTTTGAGTGTGTGTAATGATGGGTTTTGGGTGTGCTTATATGTTTAAATAGTGCTTGGGTTTTTTTATAATTTCAACCTCCATTTTGGGTGTTTTAGTAAAACTCCCATGATAAATATCTTCTTTTATCCGTTTAAAATACGAGTCTTCACAATTAAACCCTAAATATTTGATTGTAGTGGATCACTGTGCTGTTTTCAAACTGGATGTAGACTACAAAGCCCAATAAGAAACATCTCAGTATTTTTTATGGTTGTTTGGTTTGTTCCTTTATCTCCAACTTGTCTTGGTTTGCACGTACGATACCATTGGTTACCAAAGTACAGTTGGATTTTTATCACATGTAGGAATGGTAAAATTGAAATTAGGGGTGGACATCAATTCGGCCGAACTGATGAAATTGGCCTAACCAAACCTTAATTAACGGTTTTGTTTGGTTTTGAGTAAGAAAAAGCCGAACAATTTAAAAACAGAACCGGACCGTATATGGTTTGGTTTGGTTTGATTTTGAGCTTTTGTAAACCAGCCTAAACCAAACAGGATCGTTCATGTGTATATTTATTTATATTATATTATATTTTACATGTGTAATACTCTAATTAGGTAATAACTATATATGGATATTTTAGATGAGCTATATTAGTTATTGAAATTTGAAGTTTTATAGCATGTTGAGCTTTAGGATGGTTTCGTATTCTATAAAATGATTTAAGGGAGCAAGTTGTGAATTTGTTGTTTGTAATTTGGCTAATAATATTGAAAAATGCAAAAAGAAAGATAATTGGGCTTAGGCCCAAACCGGCCGAACCAAACCCTCTTAAATTGGTTTGGTTTTCTTTCATGATTTTCGTCAAAACCAAACTAAGTCAAATCGTTATATTGTAATTAGTTTGACTATGATTTTAAGGTGAAACTGATTCAATCTGAACCGTACCCACCCCAAGTTGAAATTGTGGATCACTTACCAAGTCGATGTAACAAAATTAATAACTCTTGTGTTCAGTATTCTCATATAAAATTTTCTAGAGTCAATCAACTTATTTGCCCTTATCGCAAAAAATACATATATTCCTGAAAATTATGAAAATTATATAAAAAAATGGGAATTTTCATGGGGGCATTCCATGACTAACAAAAATACAACTAATTATTATTCAATAGGAAGTTTATACATGCACAAACTCATGATCAACGAATAGCAACTACAATTGATTAAGCAGGTGCATATATTCAAATAAATTTGAATGTTCTGCTGTCTCTTTATCCTTCCATATAATTAAGCATGTGTACATATTCAAATGAGTGACGCTATTTGTACCACATTTACTGATCACATATTGCTAACCACTTCTGTAATAAAGGTGAGTTCCACATATATTAGTGTCGCCCACTACTATTAGAGAGATGATCAGCAAAATCATCAACAAAATGTGATACAAATAGTATTATTGTATTCAAATATGCTTACGTGGGCATGTTTTTGTGATTAAGGGCACTTAGGCTTGTTTCCATGTGTCTTGAGTTTTGCATAACATGGGCATGCTTTCTTGTTCCCATAGGTGCCTGGTGGAACGCAGTGGCATCTCTCGCAACAAGATTTGCATGCTCGCTTGCATACCTTCTTTCTTGATGCCTTCCTGCATCTCCTCGAGCATGCATAGTCGCAATCTAAATCAACCCAGAAAATAAGATTAAGACATATAACTTATGATCAACTACTGTAATTGTCGTTTTAATTGTAAAATTTGTCTCTAATTAGGATAGATAAAATTCTTTGGATATTTTTTCGTAATAAGCTTGGCATCGCCTGCTACTTTACAAAAAGAAAAGTAGTCGCACTTTCGTTTTCAAGATTAGATTAGATGGTGATCGTCCGCAAGGTTAAGAGCTTTTTTTTTTTTTTTTTTTTTTTCTCTGCGATAAGGGCGACTGAAATCTGAAGAACATGTCATTAATTGATGTAGAAATTATAACATGACTGTTGCTTACAGCTGATTATAAATAAATGAAGTTTTCAAAATGGATTAAGATATAAACAAATGAACTGTCCGCATTAGTTAAGCACCTAGAATTATTGTAAGCTAGCTAGCTTGAGGACTTATAATGAAGAATATACAAGATAGATGCCCTTATAGCAGAAAAAAGATTAGAAGGATTAGAAAACATATATATTCCAAATTACATTTTAGTTTCCTTTATAATTTTGGCAATTAAAAGCTTAAACTAACCTTGTAATTACGAGAAATTATAGCCATGTGGTATAATTTGTACACGTTATACAAGTAATACCACATGGCCATACTCTATAAGACAATCACTTAAATCATTCAATTGAAGAAACGTGGCAAAACTATCTAGTGTTAAACAACTTACTGATTTTGGGAAGATGATGCGCCTTCTTACTAAGAGCTACCACTGCGTAATTTCCTTCCTCCGTCTGAATTCCAAAAGTTAGACAAATGAGAGCTCGAGCTGATTATCACGTTTTTTCTTACATTGAAAATTAATGCTTTTAATTTCTCTAGATCTATCATGTATAATCTTTAAAAAAATCAATAAAGGAAAAGATTATGTCACGATTGGCAGCAAGGGAAACTGGAAATCAGTTACACAAAAGTATTCTTTATTTATTTGCTTGTTTGAACCAATTAACTCTTAGACCAGTTGTATTTATCTTCTCGATGTTGGAAAAAGTCTCATATTCAAAACCCCGACTAAATTTAAAAAAAAATTGCTCGTTTGAATCCTAAATGTGCGTATTTTTTTTGTTTCAAGTTGTATATCTTACTTTGGTTCAATGAGCAATTCAGAAACCTCATATATAGAGACCCATAATCGTTAAATTATGAAGAACAAAATTAAGGAAAAGAAGACGTACCTTTGTGGTAGAATTCGCAGCATCACTGAATGATGAAGCCTCTGCAAAAGCCTGCCAAGAATATTAGTATTAGACATCAGAGCATGCAGTACAAATTAATACTGCTATCACTGCATGATTAACCAATTTAATTAATCATAATGTTATCACTGCATACATCAGTTTTGTTACAATGTACGTACCTGCAGGAGAAGAACGGTGATAAGAAAAATGGTGAAGAGCTTCATCTTGTGAGGTGAAGTGTTCTGTTTGTGCCTAAAACGATAAGGTTCAAAGAAGAGGGAGGTCTTTTATAGACTAGTTTTGGGTTAAATTAAAAATATTTATTCATTTTTTTTATCTTGACATTTATCTTCTCAGATTCACGGGCAATATTGAGGCAAATTCACAGGCATTCAGTTGAGAGTGCTAGCGAGCTATCTACATGTTTTGCCACAGGTAAAAAGACCCTCTTTTTGGAAAAGCCCCTCTTTTTGGACCCATCTCTCCCTTTATTCTTGTTGCTTTTTACTCGTGTCTGTGTCTGATCACAGCTGTTGATTCTTTGGCCCGTTGTGAGAGTGAGAGAGAGAGAAAGAGAGAGGTGGTCCTCCCCCCACCCACCACTTGGGCATATATTCTCTCGTGGCTTGGCTTCAAAATAACCAAAGCTCATGGAGAAATCAAAATGACAATTGATATCAATGGAGAATGGAAAAAAAGAAAAGATGTATTTTAAACTGGATTAGAGAACAGCACGTACAAATACTAATCTGAAGAAGTCATAAATTTTTTTTTTTTCAAGAAAGAAATCTGGATTTATGACATGCATATTTCGTTTATTGTTTTCTTTTTAATTTTGGAATAAATAGTTTTTAGGAAATTATTTTCTAGATTAGATTTATTTTTATTAAGTTTAAGATTTTAACATTTTTTGTTGTGAATTAAGTTTTATGAATTTTGGAACAATTAAAGTTTCCTAATATTTTAGGTTATCATGATTTATATTTACACCAACTTATGTCATAGTCGCCAATTTTTCATGTTCACTACTACAAAAATCAAAATAGACGACGGGAATCTACCGTCATCTAGACGGTTTTTAAACTGTCGTTAAATCGACCGCCATCTTTTGATACATAAAACAACGATGGTAAATAACCAACATCGTTCAGACATAAAATGAACTAATGTGCCATATACCTTCTTAATTTCTGCTTGATTTAGACTTATTTTGGCTAAGTTGTGATTAGAAAACTGATTTTAATTCATTCTACTCGCATGAATGAGGAAAGTAGGGTGGGCTATTTTCTACTTAAATCTTGGTAGGATCCATCACTATATATAACAACCCAACCTAAACAAGGCATTTACACGCCATTACTTCTGACGTGCGCATATGCGCGTGCGAAGAAACAAATATATATATACATGATATTAATTGGAGGGCAGACAGAGCCCAGCGAAAATGGATTAGATTAAAATCCCTAAACGGCAGCTAAACACTAGCAGTCCTGTGTAGTACTGGTGGTCAATGTTTGGACATAGACTCTTTGGATGCAGACAAGACAAAGTTGAGTTGAGAGAACGTACGTGGTGGAGGAGGTTTTAACTTGTAAGCAATTTTTTGTGATATATTGGGTTATCAAAGCTCAAAAAGTGTATATCAATGTCAGTCCTATTCACGTATATTGTTAATAATGCCATGAAATTACAAGTATACATCACATTCACCTATCTATATATGTTGCTATGTCAGATACGATGACATTTATTAGAAAACATTAATGATTTCTTATGGACCATTTGATTCAAGTTTGAATACCATTATTCTTTTGGTACACTTACGTAATATCATAAAATAATCAAGTGAAAAAAAACTAGTTAAATTTATTTATACCCTACTCCTAATTTGTACATATGAATGAATACAAGATACGAACAAATGTGGTTTAAAGTTAATAAATAAGGTACAAAAAGATGTCATGTTCCACTACTATCACTTAGCAGCACAGTCAAGTTAGCTTATTAAGAGCTAAGAGAATCATGCAATGCAAGCTTCTTACTTTGAGCTTTAGAAACTTGAGCCTCCTTACTTTGAGATTTAGAGTTTCGAGAGAAATATAACCTGCAAGTGAAAACAACGATGGTTATTTGAAGGGCTTCTTAGATCTAGGTCCAAAATGATTAATTGTCATTAGATTTAGTCCTCGCGTTTTTGGTTTTAGATATAGGTCCTTTGACATTTATTACTTTTTTTTGTTTTGTCGATTTTACAAATAAGGAAAACACCTTGAAAATATAAATTTAATGCATTATTTCATTATAATTGAATTCCATAATTTAAATTTTGAATTCTTTCCTTGATAATATTCCTAATATATGGATAAAATACAATTTAATCAATAAGAAGTAAAGACTCACATATTATACAAATCGACCAGACAAGCACCCACATTAAATTATGTACCTGACATACAGGTAAATACTGTTATTATTAGCAACGAAAAATACTTAGTGAAAATCGTGTTACCTATAAGTTAGGAACATAAATTAGAAGACTACCTATAAGTTAGATACAAAAATAGACAAAATAAAATTGTATATTACCTATAAAAAAAAAGGTACATAAAATACTATTACACATTGTGGAAAATATGAAAAACCATATATATATGAAACGACCTAACCCAATTTCCACTTTGGAATCCGGGTCGAAACCTGTTTAAAACAAACACCTGGTAACCGTGGGTCGTAAATGACCAAAATGCCCTGAAAACAGTAACATAAACCCTGAGCCCCTAACTCGTGGCTGCGCCTAATAACTGTAGGCTACCTACGTACTCTTACTGGGGGATCAAACCACACGTAGTTCTTTCCTCTATTCCTGATATGTAACTGAACTGTTTACTGTAAACCTGGTTCTAGGGTTGGAATTCCTGGAGTATCCGGGACTCCGTTTTATGATCCTTCAAACACTATACGATCCTGGCCAAGTCTAGATTACCATATCCGAAAATGTTTACGATCCAACGGTTCATTTGAAACTATTGAACCCGGAAATCACACAATATGCAAGATCCGTTTGGGGTTCAAACGTTAACCAAATTGAGATCCGCGAATTTCTACGCGCTCGTGACGACCCAAGGATCATTCTAGAACTGAAAGTGGTCTCTACCAATCTGCCCACGCGCCCCCACACGCGCCGGCAGCGCGTGGGTGGCTTAATCAATTCCAAGCGGTCGGAAAAACTCCAAACCACCGGCCCAAACTCCTAACTTAGGTAAAATACCCCATTTGGAACAACTTTTGTTCTTGGACACACCCCAAAAACTGGCCGAAAGTTGCTGGAATCTCCCCTCGAAATTCGGCCAAAATCCAATTCGTAAATCGAGTTGCCTACGCTACAAATTGATCAATTCCTACCCAACAGGCAACTAGAGCTCGGAAAATAGGTGAGAAATCATACCTCACTCGTCGGGATTGGTGGCCGGAAGAGGAAGATTGGAGCCGGAGAATTTCAAGCGACACCCGCCCTGAAAATTATCTTTTTCCGGCGGCTGGAGCGGCGGCCGAGGTCGGGGAAGGGCCGGGTCGCAACGCTGGGGTTGAGTTGGTCCTTTTGGCACCAGTCCCGTTCGCAGCTGTGGCCGGTGGCCGGATTTTGGAAGAGAGAGAGAGAGGTGTTGTCCGTGAGAAAGAGAGACGCGCTGGGGGAGAGAGAGAGAAGATGAGGGTTTTAAAAATATGACTTTTCAAAATTACCATTTTACCCTTGAACGTATTTTGACTGTATCTCCCTCACTACAACTCGGAATCAAGTGTGCTGCGTGTCTACGAACTCGTTTCGTCGCGCTCTACGCAATGGTATAACTGAAATCCCCAAATTCTTTTCTAGTCAAAAAGTCAACTTTTAAACTATTAAAATATTCTAGGGGTATAATGATCTTTTACTAGAATAAATTAATAATTAAATATTAATTAAGGACCGGGTTGTTACAATGTACCTCCTTATAAAAATTTCGTCCTCAAAATTTACTTATCCTTCACTGGATGGGGTGGAGGTGTTGGGCCTACGACTGCTACTCGGGTGCTTAAGTACGCTCTTCTAGTACTGCACTCACCACTTGCATCTCAATAACTGTACCTATAGGGCAATCGATAAAATCTGAGGGCCACACATTTATATCTGAATACTTGAGCTGGCTTAAGGAAATATAAATTCTGAAAGGATCTGCTAATTAACTGAATTTCTGATAAACTTAAAACTCTGCTGCCATTAATATGATAATTAACTAAAATCCCTTTTCCTATGACTGTCCGACACCTGGCTACTGTTGGGCACAAAAGACTAATTTTCCCTTTTAACTGAAATTAAATGAAATTCAGATGCGACTTCTACCGAAAATTGGGCAGGGTCTCCCCTGTAAACTGAACATTCCCAAAAACATTCTACCTGTAAAGCAAGCATATATGTTTAAATATGTATCTGTATTACAACTGCCAGCATGTAACGAATTGTATCCAAAAGGAATCAAGCATTGTAGCACTCAAGTCTCAGGTTGCAACAAATCAACTAATTCAATACGCTCATGAGATTCATGTCAACTTTGCGATCAATAAAAATACTTTGGCAACCTCAAACATTCTAACTCGTGCATTCTTACTTATGCATGATTATCAA
>NC_024131.1:16760555-16771204 GCF_000346735.1 Prunus mume
TGTTTTATTCTTGGAGCGGAAGCGTATCAAATTCACGTGTTTGTGCTTGTAGCGGTAGTATACGTGCCTGGAAACGGTAACATTGTGCTTTAAGTGGTAATATACTAGTTTATGGACCCAATCTAGCACTCCAAATGATGTGAAAGTGAGGTCTAAACCCTAAACCATAAACCCCAAAGTGCGTACACACCAAGTATAACACTGCACTGAAAGAAAACCGAAGTAACCCGAGCTTAATTTCCAAGATCAGAGAATTTACGGCTGGTCATCTAATGAGCCATTAACAATTTGGCAGGAGCTGCAAAAGATTACATGACACCACACCAACATTCATATTGGTACTTGTGTTCACTCAAATTCTGGGCGGAAGAGATTCCTTTCTCCTTTTCAGTTTCTCTAAGTGCAAGCAAGGCTCACAGGTCAAGCAAAATGACACGGTTTTGGATGAACCTTGTTGGGTTTTGTTTAAACTCCCAATATCCTCAATACAAATCTACCTAGCTCCGAGAGCAATAAAACGCTACCCAATAATAGCAATACATAGTTGTAGCAATTACTTAATCAGTTGAATATTAAGAAATTAAGATTAATCCTCACGGTATTATAATTGTATGTGTGAGAAATTCTCCTATCTGTAATTTAGATTATTGTTTGTACTAAAAAATAAATAAATAAAGATTAAATATAGTTTAATATATATTTTTATTTAAAAATATCTCTGATATTAAAATAAATAAATAAAACATTTGTCAAATAAAAAAAAGCATTACCATGAGTCATTCAAGACAGAAATTAATTACAAAAAATGAGCCATCCGAACAGGAAAATAATATGCGGTCCCTAAATCTCATCCAGTACAAACATCACACTTGTCAGACTCATAGTCAATCGTCCAACCGAGCCGCACCATAAACCCGCCCAAGTTACCTACCCACCACGCTTCATATCGCACGCAAAAATGGCAAAAATCTTAATTTTAAACAAAAATTTAAAAATAATTCAAAATAAATAAATAAATAGGAAAAATAGAAAATTGCAGCGCTGCGAGTCCAATTCCAAGAAACTTCTCGTCCGCTCTCACTAGTAAACCAGCAGCCCCATTCTTCGTTTGACCACCGCATAATCTCTCTCTCTCTCTCTCTCTCTCTCTCTCTCTTACCCTAGAGCCCTACTGTGTCATTTGTAGATTGTTCTTCTCTCTGTTTCAGTCCAACTCTCTCTCTCTGTTCGTATTGATCCAGACGAACAGAGAAATAAAGTTGACTTTTTGATTGATTTATTGTTCAACTTCATCGTTTTACTTTTCTTTGAGGGTTTTGATATTTTTGGGGGGCGAAGCGATGGGCTCAGAGGACGATCCGGAGATGCTTTTTCGCAACGGCCGCTTCTGCGCGCCCGGGTTTCGGTTCCATCCCACAGACGAGGAACTCGTCGTCTACTATCTGAAACGCAAAATCTGTAAGAAAAGGCTCAAGTTGAATGTCATCGCCGAGACCGACGTCTATAAGTGGGACCCTGAGGAACTTCCTGGTATGGGTTTATGGTTTTTTTCTTCTATGGGGAGTCTTTGTTGATTATGTGATTTGGGGTTTTGATCGTTGCGTTATTTGGATATGTGGGTTTGTTTGTGTTTTGGTTTTGGAATCGGTTTTGTGCGAATCTTATTTTGTTTGTATGATTGGTTGCGCTAACAAGTGAGAGTCCTGATCCCACGGTCAACCGTTTGGATCAAAGTCCAATGTTTGGCGTTAATTCTTAAACTCTAATCTTAACTGTTTGGATAAAAATCCAACCTTTGGTGATCATGTCATCGAAGTTTCAGTAGTTTTTTTTATATTGCTTTGCTTTTGACGTGTTTTGTATTGGTTGATTGGTTTTGGAGTATCTTTTGTTTGGTTGACTGGATTTGGCCCTGTCGGATTTGTTTGGTTGCCTACGATTGGTGAGATACTTTGGTTACGTTTAATGGGTTTGGTTAACAGGGTTTTTGTTTAGTTTCAGTTTTGTTGTTTGGACACATACTTCTCCGAATTTGCAGTGTCCTTTTATGATATTTGTATGATCTGATCAAATGAACTAGTTTAGTATCAGCAGTTTGTGCTATAATACACATATGTAAGAGTAAAGTATTTTAATATATGTTCTAGCCCTTGGTTTTTAAATATCTAGGTTTTAACATGCAAGAAAATGGTATGTTTCTTATTGATTGTAGGCTTATCTACCTAAACACTCATTTATTTTTGTGTGTGTGTATGTGTGTGGACGGTATGTGTTTAAGTTACTAGAATGTCTTTTTTTGCTTTGTTTCAGCAATTAAGTGGATTTATTTAAGATAGTTTTATAATTGCTTCTCCGTTTTGAAATGTTAGCTTGGTTTCAGCGTAAGCAATTTTATCAATATGCTAATCTATGCTGTATGTATTCAATAACTGGTTTTGCTCTCTTAATTTTTTATGTTTGAGTTCACAGTGTTTGTTGATTGCATTTTTGGTTACTAACATTTGAAAGTGATATGATATGCAGGATTATCCCTATTGAAAACTGGTGACAGGCAATGGTTCTTTTTCAGTCCGAGAGATCGGAAATACCCTAATGGGGGAAGATCGAACAGGGCGACCAGACATGGGTATTGGAAAGCTACAGGAAAGGATCGTAACATTACATGTTATTCACGGTCTGTTGGATTGAAGAAGACCTTAGTGTATTATAAAGGCCGCGCACCTAGTGGGGAGCGCACTGACTGGGTGATGCATGAGTATACCTTGGATGAGGAAGAGCTCAAGAGATGCCGGAATGTACAGGTATTAGTTGGAACAGCTTCTCTTTCAATATTTTATTGAATTTCTTCTATATTTCTGCAAATTGAAGTCTAAAATGATGTCCTTTTTGTTTTCCCTTCTTTTAGGAATATTATGCTCTCTATAAGGTCTACAAAAAAAGTGGACCTGGTCCCAAAAATGGAGAGCAATATGGGGCGCCATTTAGAGAGGAAGAATGGGCTGATGATGAATTACCTGTAATCAATAACCCTGCTGATCGCCAAATCCCAGTGAAGCAATCTGTAGATGTTATTTCTGTTGATCCTGTGAAAGTTAATGGTGAAGTCCATTCTGCACTAAGTGACATCGAGGAGTTCATGAAACAGATTGCTGATGAGGCTGTGCTTGAGCTGCCACAAATGAATGGTTACGCTTACACCATACCTCAGGTTCGTAATCTGTCTCTCCTTACTCTTACTTTCACTTTTGTTTTCTTTCAGTGGTAGTTATTTATGGTTATTGACTATTAGATTTGTAGTATACTGTGTGGCAATCTCTGGTTAAACTTAATTCCAGCTTGTCGTACACAAGGGGGCCTGTGCCATATTTGGCAAACATGGGTGAATCAGAGGTGGTGGATCTGGTTTAGATGTTATCTTAATAGTCATCACAATCAGTATTTTAGTGTTAAAGCTGACTGAAATATGATTGCATAAATAAGAAAAAATTATGCTTTAAATTATTTTGCATTTTTGTAGTCTTGCGTGCACTCAGTCTCTGTCATGGAGAACATATAATAAATTTTATGCAATTTCATTATGCAGGCTGTGAGTGAAGAAGAGACCCAAAGTACTGTGGTTGATCTGTACTCCAGGGAAGTTGTATGTCCAGAACCTAACACAGTGTTTAATCCAAGTCATCACCAAGGCAATCTGCAGGCAAGCTTTGACTTCACACAGTCAGATACATCCCAAATACAACGGTACGAGGCATCTGAAGTCACCACATCTGCTCCTGAAATTCATGAGCAGGGTCCTCCCATACTTCGTGAAGAGGATTTCTTGGAGATGGATGATCTCCTTGGTCCTGAACCTACTATTTCAAACATTGAGAATCCCGTGGATAACTTGCAGTTTGAAGGGATAGATGGATTAAGTGAATTTGACTTGTATCATGATGCAGCCATGTTTTTTCATGACATGGAGCCTTTTGATCAAGGAACAGTTTCTCATCAGCAGTACATGAATTCTCTGGGGAATAATATTGTAGATCAGTTTGAATATCAGTTACAACCCAATCCACCAGCTGTTAACCAAGTTAACCATCAGCTGAATCCTGAATCAACTCAGATGAACAATCAGCTGTGGACACATACTGAAAGAGCAGAACCAAATCAGGGATGTCTCTCGTATTCAACCTCAGGTACATATATCAATGGAGATGAATTATCGATGCTTTTGCACATCTATTATTAAGTGCATGCCTTCAGCTTCGAGAGCTCTTCTAGAAGTATTCTTCTAATGTATCGTTGATTTCAGTGATTGGCATGACTAATTTGTTATATATTTCAATTCCCTTTGCCCCTTTGTGGTACATTGGAATGTCCAACCGAACTTTAAATCTTATTATTAGTAGTCACTAATATAGGTAGTTCCTATCTGGTTTTGTCTAGGTGTGGTATATGAACCTTCAAATTTTGCTTCCCAAGCAAATCAAAATCAAAGCGGCAATGAGGCTGCTGGTGGTCCAAGTCAGTTCTCTTCTGCTCTATGGGCCTTTGTGGAATCTATACCTACTACTCCTGCATCTGCTTCAGAGAATGCTTTGGTGAATCGGGCTTTTGAACGAATGTCTAGCTTTAGCAGGTTGAGAATAAATAGCGTTAGTGCTAATGTCACTGCAGGTAGTAGTTCTGAAGCTAGGAGGGCAGGCAGAAAGAGAGGTTTCTTCTTCCTTCCAGTTGTTGTAGCACTTTGTGCCATTTTTTGGGTTTTGATGGCAACTCTCAGACCATGGTGGAGATGCCTCTCCGCTTGAGTCTCTAATTGGGAAGTTTTGCTGCTATATATATATTCATCATGGTGAAATTGATGGAAAACCATTATGGAAACATAGGATTTCAATTATCTATATGAATTTTTATTGTAAAGGATGAATTTTCCTCCTTTCTCTCGTGTAAATAGAAAATTCTAGATATAACTTGCAGGCTATTGTGTTTCATGGTCGCTATTGCTATTTTCCGTTCTCATACTTGCAATTGAACCCTAGTACACATGCAACTGCACCTGCCGTGCGCATGTCAGTGGTTGATTTATTTTATTTTCATTTATTTGGAGGATTCATAAATCAAAAAGGTCTTTACATCATTTTTCTTTCATACGGCGAAATCTAATGGATATAGTCCTCCAAAGTTAATAATGTTCTTTAAGAATCAAGCTTGCCTTATGTAGGACTAAGAAACAAATAAAGGAACTGTTTTTTATTTTATAGGCAGAGCCGCTTGGAATGGCATTGAAGAAGTGTAGCATCTCCAAAGGAGATGTCAAATCCTACATGGCGCTTTTAACAGACAAAAATAACAGCTGAAATTTACTCTAACCGAATTGCTATAGTCTACGTGGAATGGCGAATGAAGCCTCTGTTGTCAAAATTGCCGTCAAGTGCTACAAACATCTTTTGATTAATTTATTATTTCTTTGCCCATCTGGTTGTGGCTTTATCATTTCATTTAATACTTATCTATATTTTTTTTTCTTCTTGTTATTATTTCATGTATCTACTGTCATTATATGCTTTCATTATTATTTTTCTTTTTAATTCTTTTCCTTTGTTATCGTCACTTTGACACTACTATATTATTGAATTTTTTACCGTTGAAAATTTATGTTGATCTGTTTTATGTTATTTTCATCAACCAACGTGGAGATAGATGATTTTTTTTTTTTTGTTTAATTGTATTTATGTTACATTTATAATTAATTTATAAGTATTTTAACTTGATTAATGAATTACTCTTAATACTAAAATATAAAAATACATTCATTTAAGAAAGTAATAAATAAATCAACACTAATATAATAAAATAATATTTTAATTTGACATATCGGGTGGAGTGTAAAACTATGCAGGATGTCAAACTGCCACATCAACCATCAAATTTAAATTTAATGTTTGGTATTTGACATCTCCCTTGAAGATGCTCTAGTCAAAGGCTCCAGATCAAGACTTCTTTTTTGTTAGTTGGGGCTTTGGACTTAGTCTTTTCTTTTCATTTTCATGAAAAAAAAAATGGAACCATAGGTCGTTTGATAACCATTTCATTTTTCATTTTTAGTTTTCATCTTATGTGCTAGAGTATAAAAGGAAAACAGGGAGAATGGTAGTGAAAATGAGAGTGAAGATGTGGGATTGAGAGGGTAGATGAGAGTGGAAGATGAGAGGGATGAGTAACAAAAGTTGAAAGAAAAACTAAAAACTGAAATATACTTGAAATTGTTTTCACTTTTGTAACTCGTCTCTCCCACCCTCCCCTCTCATCCTATCTCTCAATCGTATCCTCACTCCCATTCTCACTCTCATTTTCCTCTATACCTTAGCACAAAAAATGAAAACTAAAAACTAAAATTGAAATGATTATCAAATGTGGTCAAAGTTTAGCTCTAATTTCATGAATGTCAATTTTTATAAAAAATTTCAAAATATAGCAAAAATCTAACTTGAATAGACACAAAATTAAAATCCACATAAGCCTAAAAGTAAAAACTTTTAGGGCTCATTTGGTGCCTAGTATTAGATTGGATTGGATAACTCCCTATATTTGAAGCATGTTAAAGGAAGAAATGACAAAAATCTTGACCAAGTTGAAGGTAGAAGATGAAGTACTCATAAAGAAAACTTATCTCATCTACTCCCCACAAAATGGTAGGATAACAATACCGTATAACTTATCTCTCCTAATCTCCCCAAAGTGGAGAATCATTCACCTCTACCTTCATTTCCTCCTTCAATATACCTTAGAGTTAGTGACTTATCCAATCCAATCCAATCTAATCCTAGAAACCAAATGAGCTTTTGCTGTTGGTTGAAAGATTGAGGGATATGATTGTTCATTCTTTTGTTTACCAGTAAAAAGTGATTCTCTTTACTCGAGTTTACAAGATTCACTGATAAATCAACAATTATAATTTTAGTAGTCATGATTTACCGGCATATTTGCTAAATTTGGTAGTTTCAATGGAAATTGAAGAAAAGAGAAAATTAAAAATAAAAATAATTAGGGCAAAATGAGAAAGTTTCAAACATAAATAAGGATGATAATTTTCTTCATGGGTCAGGGTCTTTGTGAGGCTTTACCCCTAATGGATCAGTTTGGGAAAATTTTCAAGTATGAAGTTCGGGATAGGGCGGAGATGCTATTTCAATCCCTTGCCCAAATTCTCCCCTTTTAAAATATATTATATGTATTTGGGCACTAGAATTACTTTCTTTTTAAAATATTGCACTGAAATTTGGGCGGGGCTGCGCGAACGCAAGCCCCCATAGGAACAAATTATGACATTGGCTCTCCTACTTGAGAAGAACATAGGCAGACACCCTTCCTAAGTGCAATGGAGGTCACCAACCTAGGCCATGGGCCTTCTTGATCGCCCATAGACCTTGTCCAGGTAAGTATTTTTACACATGCTCATCCTTTTGTATTTATACGCGCCCACCTCAAACCTCCAGTCTATACATGGGCAATGTGGGACAGGTACACGCATATTGGTTTTACTAATTGTGCTTATATTGCAAAGCAAGTTCCCTAGTTTCACTAATAGTCGTTTGATAGTTGCACGTGATTGCATGACAAATTCTAATTTATGTAACAGCTACAATTTGTTTAGTACTATGGTTTTTCATTTAGGGTCCCGGACAAATTTTATTTAACAATCAAAACCATCTATTTTTCAAGTCTTATTTAATATATCATTGTTGTAAAAAATTAAAAAAATAGAAAACCATTAAGACATCACGGTTTTTCAAGAGAGAAAACACTAAAACAATCACCATCTAATTGAGTGGTCAAATGATTTTGGATTCAAGTGATCTTTTTACAGAGATGAGCTTTGAGGGAATATCTAAAAATTAGACGGTTCGAATCATTGAAATACAATCTGTGGCAGTGGCGGACCCAACATTTTTTCAGGGAAGGGGCAATATTTAAAAGGTTAAAAGTTCTAAACAAAATTTAGACAACCACATACCCTTAGAATTTAAACAATACTAATGTCATTCATAATTCATGAAGGAAAAAAAAAACATTACAAACAAAACATCAAAGCCTCTTTGAGGCATTTAGTCGAACACTTAAGCATCAAATCATTAAGGAGTAAGCTTTTTGAGACATCAATTTTTTTGACAAGAAAAATTATAAATCTACTAATTATTATTGAAGCATAATAATCAATTTAATATAATCAAATATAAATACTAATTGTCATTTAAGCACAATAATCAATCCCAAAATATAAAATACTCAATCGGCCATATAACTAATAAAGAGGAGGGGGGAAATAAAAGTGAGAAATAAGCTATAAAAGCCACATGAAATATTAACTAATAATGACTTATCTTCAAGACTAACCCATGAACACTTTTCCACTGGAGAAAGCTTTGAGAGATTTGGGAAGCGATTTTGGGATTGTGGGTTCTCTATCAGGTAGAAGATAGAAGGGAATTCTATCTACGTGGCACATGGTTGTCATGGATAATAAAAATGCTTTTTGAGCTGGAGAATAATAAAAAGTTTAAAGTAGTAAATTGTTGAAAGTTAGAATTGCCTCAAAACTCCCCATTTCATTAACAGGAAATGAAACAAAAGTTCGTTTGCGCTGCAAACAAATGAACTCAAGTCATCTTCCTCGTTTTGAAAAGCCTTGCAACACACCTAAGATGCAGAACCTTGGCACCAGAAGAGGGGCTTACTCCGGCCTCTCCACAGAATTTTCCGGCGAGAAGAGCTGCAACTGCACCTCCTTGCGCCTCTATGGGTCCGCCACTGGTGGGCCCTACAAGGTTGCCTCTCAAAACTAACGGGTTTGCATGTATAGACCACCGCACATTGTCTTTCAATGATATGAACGTCTAGTATTTCGATATCTCATCAAATACCATTTATGTAAAAAATTACCTAAGTCCGAAATCACTTGACCATTCAATTACATGGTTATTATTTTAGACCTTGGAGAATGAATTGACATCTTGGAAGTTGATGCTGAAAGACATTACTTTGAGCCACCTTCCCTGGATCGGTTAGAAGAATAAAATAATCACTTTTTAATAGTTAAAGAGAAGAAAACAACATATTTACGTATCAGTATTGGAATGATTCCGATTCCTACTTTTTAGTGTTTATTAACACATGAGTATTGGAATGATTCCAATTCCTAACTTCCACTGCGTTTGCTAACACATAAGGAATAATAAAAAAATGTAGATTCCATGTTAAAATCAGGAAAGGAAGCAACAAAGGGGAGTAGTTAATCTGATTCTCATATCTTGATTACCCTATCTAAAAGTTCCCAGATTCATGACTTCTCTCATCTCTGTTTGCCACAAAAATCAAGAGGTAATATATTTGAATATGTTTTTTGCTTCTTTTAACACAAAATCAGTTTTGCAATGACAAGTAGTGAACCGGTTGTATAGACTCTAGAGAGGATAAACAAGAATTGATACATCAAAATATGAGAAAACAAGCCTCACAAATTAAAATTTGGGTCAATACATCTTATTTGTTGTCTGAAAGAATTGAAGTTTCGAATGTAAGTAACCAGTAAAAAAAACGAGAGTTGAGTTGAAATGATAGCACAGAAATCGATCGTCTATGATATTAATTTATACTCCGCGGGGAGGAGTGGTACTGGCTGAAGATTGGGTCAGTAGACCCCAAGCTCCCTGGTGGTCATTATGTCCTGTGATGGCCTCCCTTGTCCTCCGCAAGGAGTGGTGTACTAGCTGAGCAGTGTAGGATCTGGTTTGTGACTGGTTTTGTTATGGTCCTGTTTTGTGTTTAGGAGTTTCTTTGTGTATTGTTATCTTTTCTTTGTGGACTGCTGTCAATGGTTGCCGCCCCCCGCCCCCCCCCAAAAAAAAACTTTTAGATTAAATCCAAAAGTGGGTGACTACGAGTAATATAGTGTAGCACATGAGTATGTCCAAGTGGTATAATTCGTCCACATGTAAGTGGATATATATTCTTTTTTGTTGCTTTTCTTAGCCAAAGTTAGAAGGGGGAAGGGAATTTTGCCACACACACTGCCATGGTGCTACTGGAATTTGAACATGAGCCTATTGGTCTATAAGTAGATATTTATTATAATATAGAGCCGAGGAGAAGGGGACGGTAAAACTAGATTTTGTGCTTTTAAAAAAATTGCTTATGGAATCAAATAAGGGTTTAAGTCAATTGGCCAAGACAATGTCTTCTCCTTTTGTACTGAGTTTGAACCTCCTATACTAATAGCTTTTTTATTTTAGTCTTTTTATCACAAATTGTCCATGAAGTTTACGAAATTATCACCTTTCGTCCATAACATTTTTTTGTGACACTAGTGGTCCTTAAGGTTACCATCCACACATCAAAATGGTCTCTGCCGTTAGTTTCCATCAAATTTTTTGTTAAATTGCTGACGTGACATATGTGTGGAGCCCACACATTTAATGGTATAGAGCCACGTGATTTTAAATATAATATAATATTTTAAAAATATTTTTAAAACTTAAAATTCATAAAAAATTAATTAATTAATTAAAAGCAACATAAATCTTTTTATACAATTTTAAATATCTTTCATGCTATGTTCAAATATATATATATATATATGTGTGTGTGTGTGTGTGTGTGTGTGT
>NC_024131.1:16771225-16782489 GCF_000346735.1 Prunus mume
TTTAAGTTGCTTTTAATTTATTTTTTTTTTATGAATTTTAAGTTTTAAAAATATTTAAAATATATTATATTTAATGTCATGTGGCTCTATACTATTAGATGTGTGGGCTTCCACATTTCATGTCATCAATTTAACAGAAAATTTGACGGAAGCTAACAGCAAAGATCATTTTGATGTATGGAGGGTAACCTTAAGAACCACTAGTGTCACAAAAAAAGTTAGAAACAAAAGATGATAATGGTGTAAACCTCAGAAACTATTTGTGATAAAAAGCCTTTATTTTATTTTAAAGTCGTGTTTGTCAAAACAAAAAAAAATGTTGCAGACGGGAGAAAGACTTGCTGGGGTTCAAATAGAGCCTTCTTTCATTTTGTTTTTTTGGTTTTATTTATTATTTATAGTAATTAAATAGGTTGGATTGCAGTAAATTGAGACACAAACCCGAATTGACCCGGATTCCTGTAATTAAAAGGAAAAAGGCCAAAAAACATTCAAGAGAGCAGTTTCTCGATTCTCTGCTTTCCTTCACGAGATCGAGTCTCTAATTCTCTCTCTCTCTCTCTCTCTCTCTCTCTAAATCCTGAGCTTCTCTGCCTTAAGGCACTGGTTGCGAGCCTTTGCTGTTTTACTTTGCATTCTCCAATTTCAGAATTCACAAATTCGTATCGAATTTAGGGTCTTTAATCTGCATAGTTGTTATTGTCAGAGTTTTTAAGAGCAAACAGTGAAAAGCGAAGACAAAAAAGAATGGTAAGGAGGAAGAAGATGAAGCAGTGCTTCACCTTCTTCTTCTCCTATTAATTCATGGCCGCTTCTCAGCACCGCTGCGTTTTTGGTACTCTCCCTTATTCTGATTCATTCTTTGTTTGTTTCCCAGGATATTCCTTTAGAAAATAAAAATGCAATGATGAAATCTTGTGGCTTTCGATTTCAAATCCTACTCAATTGCAATGGGTTCGAATGGCAATTACTTTTCCCTTAACTTTAAGGGTTTTGTAGAAATTGGCTGAAAATCTTATGTGGGTCTTTGGGTAAATTGTAATATTTTTCTTTTGTTGTGGTTAAATTTGTTGTGATGCAGTGGGGAATATACCTTATGATGCCACTGAGGAACAGCTTATAGAAATCTGCCAGGAGGTTGGCCCTGTTGTATCTTTCAGGTTAGTCAGTTGACTCACTTCCCAATTAGAAATTAGAAATTTAACATAAACCCGTTTCTTCCTGAACCCTAAATTGAATTTCTAGAACCAAAAGAAAAAAAAATTGAATATCATATCTCTTTGAATCCTATTTATGCTTTATATGATTCGCTTGGAGGTCAATATATCATTATTCCCGAAGGAAAATATTTAATCTTTAACCGCAAAATTATACCTAGATTTGTTGTCATTTTCTAATTCTATACTAGATGCTTTTTAATTCAAAGGTTGTTAAATAAGTTCTTGTGTTTGCAAAGTTATATGTTTTCGGATGTTAAATACGTTAAAGATAACTTTTGGAGTGAATTCAGAAGCGAAGTTCTGATTTTGCTTGAGCTAGCTATTTCCATTTAGAAGGTTGATATTTTATGAAATTATATCACTTAGGGAATCAAGATTAGTGGAAACTACTATATGATGTAGATAGTGTATGCTATATACCCAGACTTATGGGTGGGTTGAAAGTAGAAACATTTGTTGAATTTGTTTTAATCTGTACATCCTTTTCGTTTCAGACTAGTTATTGATAGAGAGACTGGGAAACCAAAAGGTTATGGATTTTGTGAGTACAAGGATGAAGAAACAGCTCTAAGTGCTCGGCGTAATCTTCAGGGTTATGAGATCAATGGGAGACAATTACGAGTTGATTTTGCTGAAAATGACAAAGGTGCTGACCGAAATCGAGAACAGGTACTAGGAGACTTTTAGCTACAATATTTTCCCCATTTTCTTTGCGCTTTTTTTTTAAATAACAAATTTCCTGAAGTATTGTTATAAGCAGTATTGTATTCTACTTTTCTTTTACTTTCCCATGCCTTTTATTAGAAGGGGCGTGACCTAGAAGAATATTGTACTATGATGCTAAATTCTTGGATTGCAAATCTGATCTGGATTGCCCGTATAAATTGCTGTGATCTTGTATTTGTTGACTCGTTGAAGAAGTTCTGCAGTGTTTCATATGCTTGACTGTGGTCTTGTATTTGTTGACTCGCAGAAAAAGTTCTGTAGTGTTTCATATGCTTGACCTTTGATTTGGAGTTAAGAGCCCATACGGGCGAGTTACACTCATAATTTTGCTGTTTGCTTTCATTATTCAGACTTTTATCTGTTAGTTAGTTTATTACAGTATTGTTGGCATTCTAAAACCCTTCTTTTTCAAATGTTCTGCATTTTATCTGTTAGATTATTACTTTTGCTATAGTACTGTTTCCCTGGAATTTGTCCAAATTAGCTAAATGACTGGTATCAATCATCTTGATTTGAAAATAGCAACAGGTAGGTGTTATAAATTTCGTTTTTATTGTAAGAGTAAAGTAATTATTTTTCACTTGCAGGGTCGTGGTGGACCAGGACTGACTGCAAATGTTGGTTAGTTTTCTTCTCTCATTTTCTGTCCTTTTTTTTCCCTCTTATTTATTATTTGACCTAAGAGAAACCTGAAACTGTGTTATTCTTTTTTCTTATGGGTGCATTATAGATCCACAAAAACAAGTAGTGGGCCCATCTGTTCATGTGGAAGCTCTTCAACATCAGCCAATTGGTCTCCATATAGCTATAACTGCGGCAACCGTCATGGCAGGAGCTCTAGGTGGTGCTCAGGCTGGTTTGCAGTCTAGTCAAAATGGCTTGCAGAATCAATTGGCATCAGCCAATGATCCTTTGACACTTCATCTGGCCAAAATGTCTAGGGGTCAGTTGAATCAAATAATGTCGGAGCTCAAGGTGAGCAGTTTGACTGAAGCTTATATCTTTATTCTGGATCCATCTTGGTATGTTTTTCATACTCTTTCTGATGATAGGTAATGGCTGTACAAAACAAAGAACTAGCTCGTCAGCTATTGCTTGCAAGGCCACAGTTGCCAAAAGCACTTTTCCAGGTAAATTTCTACTATTTGTATTGGTGTTTATGTTGTACAGGTTTCAATCTGTAAATTTATTTTATAATATTACACTTTCGTCATTTAAATTGGGTTTCTTGTGTAATTTTATTAGAGAGTTTTGCTTGACGTCCTGTAACAGAAGATATAATTGAGCTGTGTATTTCTGGTTTCCTTCTGAAACTAGGTCATTTGGATTTACTTTTTTCTACAGTTTTTCTCCTCTGTTTTATCGGCATGCTCCTTATACCCTTTTTTGACTTCAATTCTTCTTGAACGAGATGAAGTTGTTTGAATAATTACTTGTAAAAAGGTGACAAATTATTGTGTCAAAGTGGGACTGTCCTTATGGAATAAGGCATATTGAAATTTTTATATATCTTCCTTGCCCTCCCGTCTCACTGGTCTCAACACAGATGGATGTGGATGTTATATGCACAAACTATTAATTAAGGGGTCAAAGCTGTTTACATTTCAATTATGTGCGTATAACATCCACATCCATCTGTGTTGAGTTTTAAATCTAGAAACACCCATCTCAATGCATTGAGTATGTATAGTTAGGTATGCTTGTTTCCATGTTTTTCTTTAACCTTTTTATTTATAGAATTTGATATCTTAACTTTCTTTTCAGGCTCAAATAATGCTCGGAATGGTGAGCCCGCAAACGGTTCGTTTCTCCTCCTAGAACTATCTATTGTCATAACAAGATTGTTAAGTACTTGAACTGGGTTGACCTTTTAACACCTTGACTCTCCTTTTTCAGCTGCAGATGCCAAATATCAGGCAAACTTTAAGTCAGCCCTCACAGCCTCCATTCAATGAGGGCCAGCAGGGTCAGCCACCAGCTGTTCAAACCCTTTCTGAGCTACCCCCTCCTGCACAGAATAGGTTGCAAGCTGGGTTGGTGCCCAAAGCGCAAGAAGGCCAATTTTCTTCGGTACCTCAAAATCCATTGGTTCGGAGCCAGTTATCTGCACCCCAACAACAACACATGCAACCTCGAATGCAGCTTCCACAACATGCAAACCAACATGTCTTGCAACAGGCCCCATTGCTTGGGCAGTCTGGAGTTACAACACTTCCTTCCATACACCCCCAGTCTTCAGGCGGTTTGCCCATTCGACCACAAACTCAACTTGCAAATTCTTCTATTTCAAATCAGAAAATGCAGCCTCCTTTGCTACAGCATCCTGGTCTGGTCGGACGTGCCAATTTGGGGCATAACACTCAGATGGTTCGTCCAAATGCTTCTGTACATCAGTCTCGTTTTCCTCGCCCTCTATCTGATGCCAGCTTTCAGGTGCCAACTTTTTCTAATTCTTGTCACATGAATAGGCAAATATTAATATCTAGCTGTTGTTTTGTTTTATGTTTTATTTTTTATTTTTTATTTTTTATAATTGGAAGAAAAATATCCATCCTTTCCTTCTTCGTCTTGGATGTCTACTTCCCACCAAAGGAGAGGATAAGAAAAAGATGATTAGTTGTGTTGATGCATATAATATTTTGTTAAGCTGGATAAAATTTATACATAATTTATTTTGCATGTTTTGTATTTCTGTAGTTAACAGTCGTAAAATCTCTTCCACTTTTCTGATAAGGAAGGTTACTTGTTTGTATTTACAAATACAAAGAACTAGGGTGGGAAAAAACTACCTCACCTTTCTAGTCTTTAGGTGCTTTTAGTTATCTTGCTAGTTTCACTATTTGTTGGTGTTATTTAACTTGCTATATTTGTAACAGCCTGGTCCCTCAATGTCTTCGGGAATGTCACTGGCAGTCAACAGGGATGATAATTTATCTTTTGAATCAGTTAAGCGCCCTGCAAAGCAAATGAAGTTGGACGATGGAAGGAGTACCTCTTTGTCAGCAGGGCGTCTGAATGTGTCTAATGCCAATGGATCTGCATTGCCTCATGTTTTTGGAGCTGGCTCAATGCCTGGGAAGCCTGTTCCTAACCCAGAAGAAGTACAGCAGTCTGAGAAACAAACTTCTCAGGTAATGTCTTCCCTTGGTGATTTTTTTGTTTTGTTTTGTTTTGTTTTTGTTTGTTTTGTTCCAGTTTACTTCTCGTGTCTTTGCTAGTTTGGTCTTTAAACCGGACATTATTGTGTAAAAAGAAAGCTGTCTTGCTCTCAGTGATGCAGAAGGTTTTTTATTTATTTAGCATTTTGATTAAGCCTATATTAAATTAGACCATCCAACTCAGAACCAATAACTAATTGGCATTGGTGGAGCCTGATGTGAGAATTTATATTCTTAACACATCCCCTCACGTGTGGGCTCACAAAGCCAAACTCATGGTTCAATTATATGGTGCAAATTGGGCCTCAACATGGATGAACTTCTTGTTCTGGTATCATGTTGCAGATACAGCATCAAATGGAAAACCAAATTGCATTCATGGAAAGATGTAGGATTTCATAAATTGAAATGTTAGGCTTTAAAAAAACATGTGGGATTTTGTACTCGGCAGATTTTGGAAAAGTGTTTGGATTTCCACATATTTGAGTAGCTGAAGGATTTCGTTTTTTTTTTTTTTTTTTTTTTTTTTTTTTTTTTTTTTTTTTTTTTTTTTTTTTTTTTTTTTTTTTTTTTTTTTTTTTTTTTTTTTTTTTTTTTTTTTTTTTTTTTTTTTTTTCCTGATAATGGGTTTTTCTTTATAATATTTTTGGTGAACTTTTGGTGTTCTCTTAACTCGGTTTAGAAATGAAATATCAATTACAGATGAACTGTTGGTTCTAAGCCATCCCTAGAGATGATTCAACAACTCGAAGTACCTTTTTTTCGTGTGTTCTTGATAAACCAGCATGTATAACATAAAGACTTTGCCCCTGAATCTTAGTACGTTTAACTCTAGTATGTAGTTTATAGTGTCCACTGTATGTACTTATTAAACTGTATGATAATAAAAGTTTCTTCTTTTCCAAAAAATGTTGGGCAAGAAATGCTAAATGGTAGTTGCCAATTTCCCATTTTATCTGAGTATCTGACATCATATGTTTTCTTTTTCTGTCTCAGCTTCCACCTGGGGTGGAGTCTGCTCTACTACAACAAGTTTTGAGCCTAACACCTGAAAAGCTGAGTTCATTGTCTCCGGAACAGCAACAACAGGTCATTAAACTCCAACAGATGCTTCGGCAAGATCAGATTCAGCCATCGTAGCACATAGTCATAGATGATCGGTTTTGATGCGGCAATTCATTACATACATGTGCAGGCACCAACTTGCTTGCTCTACAACAACATAAAGCTTGCTATTGATTCAATCAATTTTGATTGCTTGTAATATTATGCCCACATAAGAGTCAGATCAATGGATCTGCAGTGCACGAGGCACCATATTATTCACGTAGCTTACACAAGCTTGTGCTTAGTGTAATCAGTAAATTAGTTAGAATAGGAAAATTTTGGTTAGTTTTTGTATCACAAAAATTTAAATTTATCTTCACTTGCATGCAATTGTCGCTTCACTGTTGATCAGCATCTTCTATTCGTACTTTTGCTCCCACGTGTACTTGGTTTGAGGTAATTCAAAAAAGTGCATCTGCATCTTGTATCACTTCATGATCTGTATCGACACTTTGTTCTCCAGACTTGATCTGTTGTTTTTAGTTATTTACGTGTACTTCTTTTTCTTGGTTATAATTTATGTGTTACTTCTAAGCTTGTCCAGATCTGCTGTCTCCGAATTTCCTATGCCCGTCCCTTGCATAAATTTTTGACATCTCTCCCCAACTTAACAGGTCACGAACATTGGTTAATTCCTATTGAGAAGTAAAAAATCTGATCTTTTCTGTCAGTGCTTATGGATCTTCTACTTGCACATTCGGCCTTACTTTCTCATAGAGGAAACATGAAATTTGAGGACAGCAGATCTGGACTCCTTTTAAGCATAGAGAGCTGATTTGAGGACAGTAGATCCAAGACTCAGCGTAGAGAGTTGATGCTTATGAGGCTAATTGTACTGTAAGGTTGTTTGGTGCGGCAGACTATTGTGAATTGGACTAAATTCTAGGACTGTCTTGGATTAGTTCGAATTGGTTTAAGTTGGATTAAGTACTGAGCTACGTTTGGTGTTGCGTTGGACTAGAAAGCTGGATTGCAAAAATAGTAGACCTATGTTTGGTGCTATGTCGGACTAAAAAATAATTATTTTATTAATTTCTCTATTTTTCTGTTTTCGTTTTTTTTCCTAATGTTTTCTTCTTTTTTTTCCTTCCTATTTCATTCAAAAACATTTTTTTTTCTTCCCTCCTACCTACCTTTCTTTTTCCACTCTGACCCAAAAAAAAAAAAAAAAACTCTCTTTTTCCATTCAAAAACAATTTTTTTTCCCTCGTCTCTCGAAAGCACCCTATTTCTCCAGACTAACCCAAAACCTTCATCTCCGTGCTGCAGAAAAAATAAGGAAGCATGCTTCCCTGGCCTCCCTAGTTTTGATTTAGGGTCTTTCAACTGGCCTTTGGGCTAGCTAGATCTGCTTCCCCATCCCCTTATACTGTTGGAGGTCTTTATTGGCAGAGACTTGCCAGATGACAGAGCCAACTCATTGATTTGAGCTTTTTCTGTCTCTTGAACGCCACCAGGAAAGCTCTTCTTCCTTCCCTTTCAATTTGGTCAATGATTATATCATATTATTGGATATTGAACTTTTTGGTTTTGTTGGTTTCCTTAGTTTGTCTATATATCAATCTGCCTTTTGACTAGCCCAAGCCAACTTGGAGCGGCAACTAGAGTTAATTGAAACTCATCAGCAAGTTTAGATTGGGTCTGTGGTGGTGGGATTTTGATTCAAGCCAAGGGTCGGACTCGCGTGTTCAAAATAGCGCTCTCGCTATTTGATACAATCCCATTTAAGTTAATCCTCTCCTTTACCAAACATGGGTTTCAAGTATTATATAACACAGTTCAGTCCAATGAGGCATGGTGAGGCATACCAAACATGAGTACTATTTATAGTGCTAATGGTAGTTAACAAATATTATTGGGTTTAAAAAAAAAAACTATTATTAGCACTTCAAAAAAGTCATTATGCACTCGACTTTGTAATATCGTTGCAATAAGAAGTGTATTTCAAATTAAATACAAAATACCGATCACAGAACAATAGCATTATTTGAATCTAGTTAAAATGTTTCAACTTAAAGCAACACTAGAGTTTTAAAGGCATCCACAATCATATCGAGTGTGACGAGTCATATCACTAAAAAGAGCTGTCATCAAGATGATACACACAAATTTGACAATCAACCCTGAATCTTGTTGTAGCAAACCAGCAAGATAAGTTTGTGTTGACAGCAGCACCAATCTCATCCTTCTTTCCTTCACATACTTATCCAAAGCCTCTTCCACTTTCATCATCATTATATGCCTTGCCCTTGATTTTTTATCATAATTTTCAGCTAACTTCTGAGCCAAACATCTGGCAATGACAATGGAGTCTTCAATGCCAGCAGAGCCACCCTGGCCAAGGAAAGGTCCCATCGTATGCATGGCATCGCCAGCCACTGTCACGCTTCCTTTTCGAAAGTTTCCTACCAGAATGTCCCACGGCGAACGGTATCTCAAGCGTGTGTTAGATAATGATTCTGTGTCACTCTTGCTTATCATGTCTATCATTTCTGAAGGGAAGTCTTTGATTGCTTCTAATGTCAGTTGCCGAATGAGCTCTGGATCCTTTGGAACCTCCAACCCTGTTCATGTAAACAATTTCTTTCATGTATGTAATCAGAATTCAGTCATGGTTCTACAATAGTTTGAGCTATTTTTCATTTTGGTTCCGTAAATTGTATTTTGTCCAATTAGCCTTAAAAATTAAAGCCAAATCAGAATGGAAGTGTCAAATTAATTCATAGAATGTCAGTGTGACGTGCACGTGTAGAAATATTTCGATCCTGTGCATATGTAGGCTTTAGGCTAGCACAAAAGAAAAGGTCAAAAATACCACATGAGGGCGTCGTGTGATTATTTTGTGAGTTAATTTAATGAAAATCCGTTTTAAAGAAAATAAGAGGTTTTTTTTTCAAAAAAATTTATTATACAAGCGATAGTCTAAATTATAAGGGGAAGAGAGTTTCTCACACACACCATAAAGGTGTCATGGGGATTTGAACTTAAGACCACGGGTTTGCAAGTCAAGACATTTTTCCACTGGGCTAGACTCCATTGACTAAAGAAGAGGAGTTTCTAGTTGATGAAAACTCTAAATTGGTCATTTGATTAACTAGAGGAATAAGAATAAGATTGAAAAAATAGGAACAGTGTGGACCGAGATAGAAAATGACCTAAACTACAAGGATCAAAATTATAATTTAGCCCCACTCGCGGAACTGAGCCAAATTGGTCGAGGTGTGCGTTAGCTAGCCTAGACACCTTATGGTATTTATCAAAAAAAATTATAGTTTGGCCATTTTGCCTAGAAATATGAAGATTATATTCACTCTATGTGCGATCCACAAAATCATAGTAAGATGGAGTGGATGGAATCCTAATTGTAATTGATTTTGTGTTGTAGAGAAGAATCAAGAATTTACCTCCTCTACCATACATGACTTTCTGAGTGACGAACCAATAAACCAATTTATTATGAATGGGTATTCTTCCAACTGTGCACTTGTCACCCTTAACTTGGACAAAATGGTTCCCAAAATTATGACCACTTGGATACATTGTAAAACCTCTAACCTCCGATAATGAGAAGAGCTTTGACGGATTTAGGTCAAGAAAATCCGCAACAACTGAGTTGGTTCCATCACATCCAATCAAAACCTGACACGTATAATTTTCATTTTGGCTTAATATTATTTTTCATTGGAAATTGACAAATGAAATATAACTTGTTCACCTTGGCTTTGATGGAGCTTCCATTCTGGAGATGAAGACTTGGACTGGAAGTTGATGAGTCTAACCTAACAGAGAGTGCTTGGCATCCAAGGCGTATGGTGCCACGTGGCAAGCTCTCTGCTAGTGCTGTGATCAGATCCATCCGTTTCAGGCATCTTGTTTCCCCACCTCTATAATTAATTATATTACAAACAATTATAACATGTTACATAATTTTGTGACACTACTTGTGTGTCCCTTTATTCAAATTATAAGGTTAGGCCTAAAAGATACATACTTCATGTAAACATGAAAGAGGTGGATTAGTAAGAGTAATGTTAATTACCAGAAAGAGGTGGTTTTCTTTTTTACTTACATTGATTTGTTTTTCGATTTCTTCACAGGGTTTTGGTTTTTGTCATGCCTAACTATGTGTATCTTTCTTTTTCTTCTTAATAATATAGGGAGATAGGAGGTAAGGAGGGCTCCCTAAAGTATAGGTCCTCTCTCCTTTCGGGCCAAGAGTGGATGTTTGCATTATCTGACCATCATAAAGGAGCAAATTTCGCCTAATCTTCTATTTTAAAATGACTTGAACAGATTTGATGAAAATATATGATGACTATAAGCATTATTGATGTACGAAATATGCAGAAATTAACTTGGGTCATATATACTCACACTTACCCAAGCGGTATTTCTCGTTGCTTCCCACTATTGAGGCATATGTCTCTAGCCCTAAGTATGAAAATAGCAATAACAAAAACAATAATAGTATAATTAATTGTGAATTTTTTTTTGTTGATAAATACAGATATGGACATATATACCCTTGAAGCGGCATGGCAGTCTGTCTGAGCTTTGAGGCCACACCAAGTTCGTCCAAAGCTCGCCAACCATTTGTTCGAATTGTGATTCCTGCCCCGGTGGCACGCAGGGATTCTGATCTTTCCAACACCACACTCCTCAAACCCTTCCTACATAAGTTCCATGTACTAAATCATGTTGATCTTTACATATAAAATAATTACTATAATTGCCAGAGGGTATAACTCAATTCATTATGAGTATTTGGCCATCAAGTCCTCCTGTACTCATGAATGCTTGTATGTAAGCCCCTTTTTCCCAATTGCTTGTATTTAAAATAAATAAATACTATAATTAAGCATAAATTAATCAACTACTTGTTCCGTTTTGAAATATACTCCAGTAGTAGTGAAAAATCAAAGTACCTATGAAGAGCAAGGGCAGTTGCAAGGCCGCAGATTCCGCCACCAACTATGGCAATCTCTATCTCTTCAGCTACTTCCATATTTCTGACCACCCCTCTCTCTCTCTCTCTCTCTCTCTCTCTCTCTCT
>NC_024131.1:16803280-16820301 GCF_000346735.1 Prunus mume
CGGAAGTTTGATGGAGGGCCCTTAGCACTGCCGTTGGTGCCATAGGGGATGCCCTTCTGTAGCCTCAGAATATTTCCCACATTAAACTCTTGATCTGTCGTTTGACATTTCCTGTAGCCCTTTTGGATTCTGATTACCGTTCGGCAATTGACTTCAGACAAGAGACAAATGGGGTCTGTCTTTGAGGCTCTTTGTTGCGGAATGCCTAGCCAATAGTTTTGCTGAACTACCGATGCCTATCAATAAAAACTGATATTTTTGGTGAATTGGGGTATTGGGCAATTGCCAAATTGGAACTTTTTCAAAGTGAATGAAACTGGACAGCTGTTATTCGTATGCAATATTCATATTGCTAAATGGGATTTCGTAGTGAATTTATTAAATATTGCATGCTGCAACTATATATGTTGAAATAATTCAATATAGGTATAGGAATCTTATCTCATAGTGGAATGCACGTGGGCCTTTTTTGGATTAATTGGAACAGTGTTCTGCTCCTTGGCCATGCAAACAACACGACATAATGATATTTGTGGATTAGAATGTTGGGCAATCTCCAGGGGCGGAGCCACACTGGGATCAGTGTGGTCCCGGGCCCCTACTCAAGTTTTTTTATATTTGAAAAGTAATATACTGTTATGTATTTGTATATGTATATTATTTCAAATACTTTACGTTTTGATATGTACTCACATGTGTTGTGGTGAACTTATTAAGGCACAAGGAGGTAGTTCAAATTGCGCTATTGCTCAGCTGGTGGTGGTGCACTCCAGGTGTACAGATTACCTTATTTCCATTTTCAACATTTAAGTAAATGTCTTTGTCCTTTGACTTTAATTTATTTTTATATTACTCCATTTACTTAAGTTTACAATGTAAATAAGGAAGTACCCCCCATTTGAATTCAAATAAAAATACTAGAAAATCAAATTCCCACCAAATCAAAATATGAAAAATCGGTTTTAGTATAAAATACGATTTTGGCTAAAAATGATGGTTCATTAAGTCAATATATACTTCATACTAAAATACCATAAAATCAAGTTTTCTTATTTGATGTGTAAGGAATAAAAGCCGCCCAAAATTATCTTGAGAAAATGATTATTCCAAAAAACCATTTTTCATACTTAGTCAATATATTTTCATGTATGATATGAATGCATGAAGGGGCCTAAGTTTGTTTTTAATTTGGGAAATTTTGATTTTTTTTTTCTTTCTATTGGGTTTAATGCGGGGAAAAGCTTTAAAGATATTTGTTAAATCGCTACTCTTTGTCTATCTCTTGCAATTTTTCTTGCTTAGAATGCATTTGTCTATCCCTTTGTCGAGAACAATTATGATTGCAACCAATAAGCAATATAATTCTTGACATATGTGATATATATATACACTATTCTTTTGTATGTATTGTGAGTTCGAATTTTTGATTCTTTATAATTTGTAAGGGGCCCCCACACATATGAAATCCTGACTTCGCCACTGGCAATCTCCGAAGTCAAACTCTACACAGTGACTGATTGGTGGGTGGCATCGGCAAATATATGTCTTCAGCCGGTTGATATCTTGATGACTCATGATTGCTTTAGCACAGGGGTTACCGAACGGCAAGTTGGGAGACGCTGATCAAAGGGGCATGTAGAGAAAAGCTAGGGTGACCCACATATTTCCTCTTCTTTCGAGCTATATTGCAAGGATTCATCTTCTGCATGTTACTCTCTTGACCCTCATGGTTGCTCCATTATGGTATTGCCGTTCGGCAAGCTAGGTGATGCTGATTGTAGGAGTGCCGAAGGGCACTGCCGAAGGGCACTGCCGAAGGTCTCTTTCGAAGGTCTCTGCCGAAGGGCACTGAAAAAAGGAGAGAATAACAGAAGCTTTTTGTGTCGATTCCCACAGACGGCGCCAAACTGTTGACGCTCAAAAATGGTTCGGCACTTTTGAGGCCAACTTAGTGATGAGGTGTGATTGATGATGAGTGAAGGTGAGGACCTTCACCAAGCGTGTGAGGATTTGAGCAAGCGATAAACATACAAAAGACAAGATATACGTGGTTCACCCTTAATGAATGGGCTACGTCCACGGAGAAGTATATTCTCATTATTATAATATTGTGTATTTACATTTGTACATGGGTTGGGCCCAAACTTAAATGTAAGAAAGGGGAAGGTCATGACTAAAGGTTAAGCCCAGCCCCAGGGATCCTTTTCAAGGGGAGAGTGGTCTCCTTTTATAGGTGAGGGAGAGCCTTCACTTCTTGTAATATTCTAATGTGGGACTCTTTGCTTTGCCTAGAGTTGCTTCTAGTTGCTTGGTCAAATATGGTATAAACACAATCCAATCCAATCCAATCGAACTTCAATTTCTATTATTTCGAGTTAGTTACACAAGCGCTCTGTATTTTTTTAAATTCGATATTATATTATATTGAACGCAAATCCAGCAGTGTTTGGAGTCTTCGGACATGATTTACACAAACACTCATAATTAAACACACCAATCTGGCTAACCACAGTGGTTCTAACTCTGATTCTCTCTCTCCCTCGCTCAGAGATCGAAGTGTATCGATCCGTCAATGTGGTCCACGCTTCTGTAGCAGATTGACAATTGATCATCTCAGAGAAAGCATCACCAGAAAGACTAGCAGCAATGAGGTTCAAGATTGTTGTATCCATAGCTTCCCATTCCTTAGAATCACCATTATTAGAATCAGTAGGAGCCACAACAACACCATCAAGAAATCCAGATAGGCGATCATTGAACGTAATTAGTCTCATCAAGTTTCAGTGTAATGTAATCGCATGCATTATGAAGCAAATCCAACGGAGTAACAGAATTCTTCCCCATTTTAAGCAAAATTAGGGTTTACATAGTAAAATACAGAGATTGAAATTGAGTTGCAGAAAAGGAACAAAGCAACCACAAGCAAGAATTCTAAGAGAACGAAGAACAAGATGCGAAAATCTAGAAAATAGAGATGAGTCAACACAGAAGCCTTTGAAGAAAGCAAAATCTGAAGCTCGAAGAACAGAGACATTCGAATACCGGAGAATGAAGCAGCGAAGCAAGGATCGCCGATGATAATCAGAGGCGCTCCTCTGACACCATGATAGCTTCCTTCAGAGACTCCATGTGGATGAACTCAATTAAGCTTCACAAAACTCCCCACGTGAACAATACACGTGGCACAAGACTAAGGCTTCAATCTGATGCTTTAGGATGTACACTAACATACAACCTGTAAATTTGGCTCTAACTGAAACAAGATGATTCACACTTGTATTTCAATTGAATTTGAGTAACATGCGCAACATTTTTATATTTCTTTAGCGTGTGCTTGGTGAGTGCTCTGCACAAGTGTGATCATTGTTATGATGCTTGGATAATGTTGTTTTGCAATGTACGTCTTGGATAGGGTATGATTACAGGAAGAAATGATTTTGGAAAAGTAATTTGAGTTTTAGAGTTTGAGTTATGAATTATGGAAAGAAAGGAGTTTAAAAAAATATTTAGTTATATGTCTTGTGAGAATTGAAGTTGAGAATGAATCTAAATTTAATTGTAGGTTTTACTTGGACAATTCTGTATATTTCTGATTTGTAATTTTTTTTTGTCATAACAACTACGTGTGGCTAGATCCCTCGCTAAGGGGTACGTAGGTAGCCTGGGGTTTTACCGAGGTGCAGCCGCAAATTTAATTATTTTTTTGGATTGATTTCTATTTTGGTCCAAGTCTTTAAGAACTGCTTGCGTTTGTGCTTGGTTGGTAGTCTTTGTATGCTGAAAGTTGAGAAGTTATTTTATTGTTTTTCTATAGGTTAAAAGTGTTGGAATTGTTCCAATTACAGCCGAATTTTTGGCAAGAGTCAAACGGTTTATCCTTTTAAATTGGGGTTACGTGTAGTAAAGTAAGTCCGACGTCGGGTAGATGTCATACGGTAAGCAGGGTTCGTCATGGATTCCAAGAGGGAATCCAGGGCGGGTCCTGTAAAATAGGGGTGGCATTTTAAACCGAAAAACCGCAAAAACCAACCGACAATTTACCGCAATGAAACCGCAATCGCGGTAAACCGAACCGCATTTGTGGTATTAAGAACCGAACCGCATTTGCGGTTGCAGTTGCGATATTTGATTTTCAAAACTTGCGGGTACCGCAAACCGCAAAGTATAGCTACACGGATGATGAAGTTGAATTTTACAAGGAAATGGAACATATGACAACTTGTAAGTAATTAGTTTATTTATACTAATGTTATTTATGCTTCTTCTTATAATAAAATGTACTACACTATGTTGTTTTATTTGTAAATAACATTGGTACTCAAACAACACAACGGGGTTCTTCAAATCCACTCACCACCAACACTTGAGTTTGTAACATTGGTGCATTGCATTTTCCTTTTAGTTTGTAACTTTAATTAACTTTGAATTGAATTTTTCTTTTTTGTTGTAACTTTAATTCATTTTGCTTTGCATTTTCCTTTTGGTTTATAACTTTAAAGGATTTGGAATTGGAATGCTTGAGAAGTTTAACTTTAATTGGAATGCTTGGAATTGTAACTTTAATTTTCTTAGGTTGTGAATGCTTGAGAAGTTGATGAGATTGTGAATTTATATATGTTTGAGAAATTGAGGTTGTGTATTTATTTATTTAGGTTGTGAATTTATATTTTTGTGAATGCTTGAGAACTCGCGGTTTTAAACCGCTAATTCGCAGTAACCGACCGTATTTTGCGGTTTACCGCAATGCGGTAAACCGCAAAACGCGGTCAGTTTGCGGTTTCAAAAATCATCAAACCGCAAATAGTCGGTCGGTTTGCGGTTTGAGTAAAAATTCGCGGTTACCGAACCGCAACCACCCCTACTGTAAAATATATTAGTGGAAAGTTATATATATCATGTTGGCTTTTGCTTTTCCATCTCAACCACAAGCACACGGCACATGCTCTAATCACACCTGCACTGCTTTGGCTGGTCATAATTGTTAGATATTGGATTAATATTAAATAATCAAGATAGAGAAAACAGAGTGCTTATTTCCTGGGTGGTGATCAAGGCATATCCCACATAGAGAGCTTCATGTGCTGATAACGTGTTGTAAAATGAATGGTATATGTGGGAATATTGAGTTGCACGTAAAGTAAATAAGACATAATATTTAACGAGGTTTGGCCATGCCTACGTCCTCGGAGATTAGCAGTAGTAACTTTTCACTATGTAAAATAATAGGGCAACATCTTTAGTGTTTACAATCTCACTGGCTCATTTATTTCTCTCTCTGCTCTCTCTTCTCACTCTTCCTCTTTCTTCCTTCTCTACTGGGGCTTTCTTTCTTTCTCATTTGGGGTGCTCTCATTCTTTTTCTGGAGAGATACATTCTCTATTGATGGAGGTGTCTGTTTATAGGCCAAAATATTGGCTGTTCACTCACAAGCCTTTGACTTCTCTCGAATGTTTGGCAGACAAGCATTATCATTTTTCTTCAATCAATTAGGTAGTGAGCTCTACCATTTTAGGCTCCATTCTTGACTTTACAACAATATATGCTTTTTGGCTCATTTTTTAAACCTTAGTTACATAATTAAGCAAGAACAATATAGGTCCTATCATGACCAGCACAAGCTTTGTCCTTTTCCAAAAAGCTTATGGGGGTCTTAAGCTAGCTAGCCAGCTAGGTGCTTACCTTTCAAGTGTATAATGTTTTCGGATCCTAATCATACTGTGCATGGTAATTTGTACTTGGAAAATGACATGTAGGGTTGATTGTTGAATGCCCAAATAGTTTCAGGGTTGTAGTCCATTTAGATTTATGCATTTGTAAAGGCTTTTTATAAGTGATAACTTTTACAGGATAGACTGATTTTATGGATTTCAAATAATTAAATGACACCTTGCAGATATGTTTTAACCAAAACAAAGTTTAATGTCCTCTATACTCCAGAGAGATTATTGTGTATATGATTAATATCATTTGTCCCTTTGGTAGATATTTAGTTATATACTCATTCTTAACACTAATGATATAAATAAACTCAACACTATTTAATTTCTAAAAACAAACTTTTAAAAATAAAAAATAAAAACCCAAAAAATAACAGCTGGCCCTATTGAATTTAATTTTGATTATTAAATTACTTTGATGTAGCCTTATTATTTTATTTAATTTTTTTATTTTTTGAGGTTTTGGAGTTGAGCTTGTTTTAAGAAATCGATGACAGTTTCATAATTTATAGAAAGTTCAAAGTTTCTTTGTTATGTTGTAAATGAGCTTTGGATATGTTTCTAAAGTCCATTTCATGTGGGGGGTTTTTTTTTTTTTTAATAATTTGGGCCCCTGTATTTGGTATAATAGTGAATCACCCGAACTATTTCCATACCTTTATAATTTACAAATTTATAAATAAACCCAATCCTAGACATGTATTTATAAAAAAACCCAAGCACTATTTAAACATAGAAACACACCCAAAATTAACCCCAAAGTCAACTTTTTGGGTGTGTTTATAAATGGGTTTTGAGTGTGTGTAATGATGGGTTTTGGGTGTGTTTATATGTTTAAATAGTGCTTTGGTTTTTTTATAATTTCAACCCCCATTTTGGGTGTTTTAGTGAAACTCCCTATAATTTATATATATTTTGCTTTGAAAAATAATTTAGAATTAGTTTTAGCTAGACAAGAAAAGAAAGGAACCAATTGTAAGGCATGATCAATACAGCCAAGGAAACCAGAAAGAAGACTGCACAAAATCTTGCTTCTTGTATACGCTAGCAACTTTGATTGCTGTCGGAATTATATTTAGGTATCATTAAATGATCCTCCGGATTGTCCTTGCAGCAGCACGAGAAATTAATCTTCCTGTGAGATCGGCTGGCAGATTAAGTAACTGCTGCTGTGATTCTGGTGGGAGCTGCCAAAGTATGAACATATAAAGTTGTAATCAGCACAAATGCAGAATGCAGTCCAAACATTAACAAAGTACAAAGAACTTGTAATCAGAAAAGAAAGATAATTTGCACATTATAAAAAGTACCAAGTGTATAAGGTTTAATCCGAGGTTTGATTCCCCCACAAAAAAAAAAAAATTATATACTGATTGTGACAGAGAAAAGCTACAACCGGTAGAAAAGAATAAATAACAATTGCATATGGACAATAGGCACAGAAGATGCTTGCCATATATTACAGAAAAAAGATGGTTCTTTCCCGATAGTGCATGCACCAAAACATCATCTAAGCAAACTTTCTAGCTCACAGGTCCCGACCCCATCTCAAGCACACCTCCTAGGCCCCTGCCCCCGCCCATTAAACCCCAAGTTTCAATCCTGGCTTCGCCACTGGTGATCAAAAGGTATAATCTGTTTCCCACACTGGTAGGAAACTTCTACAAGGACCACAAATTCCCACAAAATTCCCCAGTTCGTCTATGCAGAAGTGTCAACTTCTGACCAAAAGGTATAATCATCATTAAATTAATAAAAACATACATTGCTGGAAAATTTAAACAACTCTTCAACAACTGGACGACTAGTCAATTGCATAAATTAGGGCCAAATTCCTAGTCAAACCTATTCTGTGAAGACTACTCAGTTAATGCCACGAAATGACAACCATAGTTTCTAGGAATGCTGTCATAACCTTTTAAATCTGAAATCTTGAAGAGAAGTGAATGGCCATATGGATCCAAACACTACAGTTTTGGAAATCCCAAGCTACCAAGTACTCATTCCAGACTAGCATGCCAAAATATGTAATTGATAATGTTCAAACATAAATGTGCTCCTTACCTCAGGAATAACAGAAAGGATAGGTAGAATGTCTTGAATGGATGCAAGCTGATTGAATACTAATGATGCTTCCTCCGAGTTCTTTTGTTGATTCTTGTATGGGATATCCTCTTTAATTACCTTCAAGGCCAAAGTTGAGAATTATCAGTAAATAGACACATTAAGATTACACGTAATCTGAAAAAGTTATATCCTTCACTACAATTGTACGTGACAATTAGTAACAAAGCATAATACTTCTTACACTATAAAATGAAATTATTGCAACAAACTCGCCTATACCGTAGAACATGTCAAGTCTCAAATGCAAGATAACTTTCTGATCATAGAAAACTAGGCGTCATCTTAAAATGTGATCTTCCATTTAATGAGGTTCCAATTCACAAATGGGTGGTTCTAGTAATCTTCCCCTTATTTGTAAAATTTTTAATGCAAATTTACCCTTAACAAAACAAAATGAAGAGCAAACAATTTATATAGAAAAAGATAAAAGACTTTCCATCTGCCATTCCTCTATACACTCCTGGCACCTCTATCAATGGTGCTGGAGGCAACAACCCCTCTGCATCCTCTAGCTTTCTGTGGCCAGGCCCTTTTTTTCAATGCCAAAAAATTAGGGGTAAAACAGTAACTTCATTACATGTTTCCATTTGAAGGGAACTAACTGAGAAAATATGGGTGGTCCAAACTCTAAATAGAACCATCACCTTATTTATAACTGTCCTCATCAAAAAAATTAAGAGGAAGAATGACTTCTTCAAAATGCAAAATTAAGCTTTCAAAGTGTTTAGTGTTCATGAACATGCAACTTGTCTTGCAAATACTTTCTCCATCTTTTCCAATCCAAAAAACTACTCTTCTTTGTTACAGGGATATCATCTCAGAGAATATTATTATTATAATTATTGAAATCATTTGAATGGCCACAACATTCACATTTGCGCAAAGCATATAAAGCCAAAGACTTTAAAGAAAAATAAAAACAAAACCTAAGAACCAATCAATGCACTTCCAATACTCAAAATTATACCTGTCAATATATATATTTTTGCAGTTTGTCACAAAAGAAAACTGTTTTGAAAACAAAAGAAACCATCGGTCCAAAAAAAGGAAAAAAGTGTCGCTAAATTCATTCAGATGAAAACAGAGATATACCAACCCAGACTCAACATACTTGCCAGTCATAGTTCTAAACTACTATGAGAAGGTTCACAGGAAAAGCCTAAGCCATACCACAACCAGAAAATCAAGCCCTTTATTTAACCCTTTCAAAGAAATATTATGTGCATTTAGCCCTTTTGTCTTTCCCTCCCTTTATTCTTTACCACTGATATTATTCATCACAACGCCAAACAAGCTTAAACTCTTACTGCTTTGGAGTTTTCAATTCCTTGAAGCCCTGACAGCAACAGCAGAAGGCGATGTAGTGTTCTTAAGTTGATTTTGTCTTCATTGGTCATTGTTGAGAATGAAAAAGTAGAAGTGAATGGTACGCTTGCAGTTGCCAGAGTAGTAATAGAATCTAAGGTTGCCAGCCCAAGTGCATCCAATCCCTGAGTTCAATTGAGGAATCAAATAGAAAAGAAATACCAAAAACAATAATAAGAAGAGCAAGAATAATAACTACAATAATAACTACAACAACCGCATGCCCAAGACATTTTGACAAATTCAACCATATCTCTGATGCCATATGCAAAACTCAGGGATTACAATGAAGAAATAGTTTACCTCTTTCATCAAGGCCAATCATTTAATTGTTTCAGGGGAATTAAACATATGTCATAGGATGGGCAACAGAAACGTTTTAGTTTGTGTAAACTGCAATCATTCAGCCATTTTCAAATTTTGAAATCCAGATGTTGGGTTATAACTGTGTAACAATAGAGATCTATTCTATGAAGTTCATGCGTAAATATATCATTGAAGACTCATAGAGATCTGTTCTATGAAGTCCATGCGTAAATATATCAATGAAGACTCATTGTACCCCTAACATTCTGAGTGGTTTTATGCCACACTGTAAAGGCATATTAAATTGAACACTCTATTAATTTATAAGTTGAAATTTGATAGTCCCCGATAAACAATAATCTTCTGTAGAACAAACTTCGTTCAATGTAAATAATTAACAATTCCATCTCTTATAGTCTTAAGATTTTTTTTTTCTCATCAGCAAAATATTTTTACGGGAAAACTAGTAATTCTATTATTTAATACATTTTATCCATCAAGGTTCAATTCTGTTTTTTTTTTTTTTAAATGAACTAGTGGAGGGGAAACCCCAACACAAAGAAACTACTCAAGGTTCAATTATTAATGGCTCTAATGTAAAGGTAAAACCTTCCAAACAAAACAAAATGTGTTTCAGATATTAAAAAATACAGACTGCAGTTACATTTCTATTATGTTGGTTAATTAAAATTGTACTTTTCTACTATCACCATTCCTACTATGGGTTATAACTAAAATAACAAGCATAAGCACAATGATTCTACCTTTGCAAATTCTTGAAGAAGTATATCCCTCACAAATGCACCCTGAAATGACATTACAAATAAAGTAAGATTTGACATTGATTTTATGATCTGGCTGCCCAGATTGAAGATGAAAAGGAAATAAGACACATGCGAATTCTTACCTTCTCTGCCAACATAAAAGAAAGGATTTGCTTGATAACTACCCTCTCATCTTCTTGTTTTCTTAATAAAGCCTTCTCTGTTCTGGCACGGAGGGCCTGCCACAAAAGAGTAATTAAAATTAATTCAATGACAACAACTGTACCGAAATTCGAGATAACTAAGATGTTAGTGTGAACTAAAAATGCATCACGTATCTAACTCACATTCCATTATCAATACATATTTCACAAGAAAAAGACCAGAGGGCATGCATCAAGAAAGAAATAGTTATTACCTCTGAAAGTAGAGACTCTAGACGATCAATTTTGAAAATGCCTTCCTGATAAGACAACATCTAGGAATCAAGATTGTGGTATGATGAAGAATATACAATGAGCGAAAAAAATAGAAAGAAACAGTACTACTCCTCATATAGAAAAGAATTAAAAAATTGTATTGGAGCTTTACCTCATAAAGAAGGGCACGCAGGGAAGACTTGAGCTCTGGTGAGCTATCAGTTAGTACTTTTCTAGCAATCCATGGGTACGTACTACCTAAAACTTTGTAATCTGGGTTGGCGCCGATGGCGACGCCTTCCAATACAGCAAGGCTTAGAGCCATAAACAAACGTATTAGAAGACAGTAGATAGCACAAGTATTTAACATTTGGCAGAAACTAAATTGATGGAAAGTTCTAAGAATTTTCAGATTTAACATTAGATGATGCTAGACTAATTGTCTTCTTAGATAAATTGTCTCGTGGAAAGCCTAGAGATGTGCAGTTTTGGTTTCTATATAATTGTTTGGTTGGAAAGACATAACAAGTTCTTTGATGATAAGGTTAAGTAAGCGGAAGTAAGTGCATTTCATGTGTGACGGAATTAGTTTTTTACATTCTCTTTGGGTGTCATTATCAAAGGACTAACCAGGTAATAAATATTATTTAACAAATTGAGGAGCCATATACGAATAAACAAAATATCAAATATAATTAACAGTACATGAGGTTCATTTTATATTTTTGGAAACACAAACTACCTTCGAATGACAAGAGAAAAATAAGAAGGTATACGGAATTTGAACTTGTACCTGCAATAAACAAAGAAAATATCAGACAATTCATTGATGAACAATTATATATAAAGCTCAAGAGAGTGAACATGTCAACTTCAATATAGCAGTACATACTTCCAATCTTCAGGAAATGTGAACGAGAAGTGAAAACATATGCACACTTTCCATGTGGAAAAAGTTAAAATGCAAACGATCATCAAGTGGTTTGATATAAGACAGATTTCTTGGGTATCAAAAGAAGAGAAATAGACGACATAATGTTCAACGTGACCTGGCACAACAGTGACTGCACCAATAATATGAGAGAAATTCCACGAAGACAATTATTACAAAAATTGCTTTATAAGTTCAATTTAAACTTACATTTTTCATACATTGAAAACCCCTAATAGAGCTGTGTCTTCATCCTAGTGTGGGTGAAAAGCAACAGTCTTATGGACTTAGGAGGACTTTGTTTCCCAAGAAGTGAAGGAAAAATATGAGGAAGATGATAATGATGATTACAATGAGCTTGAAGATGTGGATGCCACTGAAATTGATTTTTCATTTAATGTTGTGGATGAGGGAATATAAGCCATGAAATTGTGAAATCAATGGCCTAAAAATATATGATGAATCCACACAAGATCTAGCATTGGCAGCCTTAAAACGTTAACTGAGAAACAAAGGATGGCGGCACATTAAGGTTTGCAAATTTATAAATCTTATCTTCCAAGTGGATCAAAATGAAACAGGAAACAACTTACATGGTGGTTCCTAAATCTCCTAAGAGGTCTCCAAAGCTAATATTTCGCACTCCTTTGGCAACAGCATTCTGAAAGACACCTACAGACACAAACAATGCTGGTGGCGTCAGACCAGTTAATGGAGCCCTTCCACAGAAAGAATTCCCGACTTTTAATTACAAGACATCAGACAAACTAAGTCCTTAGGTTCATCTAAACACAAAGAGGAACCTGTTAAAGCCTTTGTAACAGCTTCCTTGTCTGCAGTTGGTGGAATAAGCCTGCAGAGTTTGTAAAAGAATTAACAAAATAACTTCCAGCAATGTCAATTAACATAACTTGTGCATCAACTGAAAGAAATGGAAAACATGATACCCAAGAGTAACAAAGTCCTTAGCCAAAGCACCAAAATCACGGTTTACAAGATGGAGGCAAGCTTCAATGAATCCATTGCGGAGTTCTTGTTTAAATTCACCCATCATACCAAAATCTGGTTGTGGAACCATGTAAGTTAATAGAGGTTAATAAAATAAATCAACACATTAATTGGAATTCAACCCATTAAGCAGCAAAGAGTAAATTTATCTCCATCGTGTCTTTGTGGCGTCTTTTCTTTCCTATATTGAACTATATACAGCTTTGTTCACGATCAAATTTGAACAGTCCACCAGTTCCAATTTGGATATAAATATCTATACAAATCTTTGTTCAACGCCGCTTCTATTTAATATCTAGATGGGCCTATTTTTAATAAACCTCATTACTTGAAACTTTATATTTTGGCAATCTTGCTCTAATTCCCTTATTCTGTTGTATTTTTTTGGTGGCTTTCTTTTGTTTTTCAGACACGTTCCTTTCGTCCACTGTCCTTCATAAGTTATTCTCTCCAATCACCAGAGCAACTAGCATTTATTATCCCTCAACCACACATTCACATATGTTATGTACAAACAAAATGTAAAGTTAACCTCACACGTGAGCAAGGCTAGTACCTAAATATGCAAGTTTCCCATCATATGTACGAAGAAGGTTTCCAGGGTGTGGATCTGCATGATAGAATCCATATTCCAGAAGTTGATTGAATGAGCAGTAAGTCCCAACCTATTCAGCACCAAGAAGCAGGCATTTTATTAAGCTCTTCGGCAAGGTAAAAATTAAACATAAAAAGTAAAGAGTTCAACAGGTCAATTTTTGAGGAATGTATGAAACTGAAATTAGTTTAGCGCATGACCTCAACCATGTAAAGATCATTTACTTCTGACAGCTTCTGCCCCTAGAATACAAGTAAACACAGAAAATATAAGCAGAAACATACGGACATACTAAACGGCACATAAAAATACATCTTCAAGAACAGTAATTTCTATTTCCTAGTACTTACGTCATATATATCCACCTATATCCACCACTTTCAATTCTTATGATTTAAGTGCGCAACAAATTACAAACAATTTTTAATCTTGTTTAGTTGCAATATCTCATACACCTTTCAGTTCTATCTTGGGTCTAATTGGAATTCTGATTATCACATTTGTGCACTCCAATTAAATGTGATAATTGAAGGAGAATGGTCAGAAAGCCACTGGAAGTTGTTCTTTATAGAGCTGGTCCCATAGCATGTTATAAACAAAACCAAGACAAATGCAATAGCAACTACCTCCACCCATTCCATCACAAGCACCCTACGAGTTGTGTAATCCAGATACATTTCTGGAACCAAAACATCAGGTATACCACCATATAGCTGTCTGATCAAGTGCAGAGGACCACAGTTAGAACATTAATTTTGTAATCTAGTTCAATGTGAAACATGAACCTCATAACAATTGGAAAAGGATATAAAGTTATCAATGACGTGAAAGAAAACGGGAGGTGATACATTGAAATTTTATGATAATACAGTGCCCTATAGGCAGAAAGCATGTCAAACTATGGTAAGGTCAAAGTCAAAGAATGTTACTGCAAATGAAACAAGTTGTCATCTTTAAACTTCAAAGGATAAAGCTTTTCAAATTGAAGCTTTTAGTTGATCACAAGGCAATTCAAAGTAACTTCCTTGCATGGTGTGTAAAGTAAACATTGCCAGAGACTGAAAAGAGGTACCTTCCATTAGGTAACTAATAAACTTAGGCCTTCAATGAAATAAAATAGAAAACATCATTTATGTAAGGAAAAGCAAGAGAATCTTATCGGGGAGGGAGGGAGGGAGAGAGAGAGAGAGAGAGAGAGGACAAATAGGCTATAATTTGACATGTGAGGTAGTATAAATTTAAGATTGATATCCGAGTCCCATCTACCCAATTACCAAGTATTTAGGATCGCCCACCATGTAAGAATATAGCAGAAGAACCAACTCTGATACCAAAACTGATGTAGTAGAAGAATGAGTTAAAGGAATATAAGAGAGATCCAGACTCGCTCCAGCCTATGGAATCCCACCAAATGTTTACTGGAATCACTACAATAGAAATTAGAAAAATTACGGAATCGCACCAGCCTTGGAGTCACTCCGAGTCAACCCATACTTTTCAAACGAACAGGAAATCACAAGAACTTTCTGTAACTTTTACTAAAGCTTGCTAAGTGCCCCTTTTATAGGCTCATTGGTACATAAATCTGAAAAAAGCCAGATTAATACACTTTGAAATTCTAAAAACATAATCTATCACACTTAATACACTAATCATGTGACGTCAATGAACCTCAAATGTATGTGTAAATTGCATTTATTACACAAAAATTCTAAAAACATAATCTATCCCACCTACTACACTAATCATGTGAATTCAATGAACCCCAAATGTATGTGTAAATTGCACTCATTACACAAAAGAGTACACTCATAATTATGCTTGTTCTTGGATGGGCTTTATTTACTATCCTTTGAACTTAGTTCCTACAACACTATCAATCGTTAAGATTACGTAAGTTTTGAATCCCTCCACTTACCTGAATTTGAGACCATTATTTGCTTCTGTCCTGTAGTCCATCTCCTGCATTCAATGTGATTTACCTGTATTCAATTTGAAGTTCTAAGAATAAACCTTATACAACCAAAAAGGATATCTTAGATAACAGAAAGATGTTCAGGGAATTAAAAAAAGGAAAGGAAATGTAAGCAAGTAGGCATAATAACACATGACAAACAAAGTATCACATTCAAGGGATGCAGCTGAAAATTTCAGTGCAGTCCAGACAAATTTTTCACATGATGCAAATTTGTCCATTCATGCTAATAATGTCACTGCAGCATGTTTCTGGCAAGAGTATATTTGTAGTTGAATCATGAGTTTTGAAGATGTTAAGAGCATAAAAATAATGCCTATCTTCTTTTCAAAATGATAATAATAATAATAATGCTTAACCCACATTCCAACAGCTTAAGCTTTTGAAAAAATGGTAAACTCAAATATCATGTCTGAGTGCAAGATCCTGAGTTCACATCGATAAAACTGCAATCTCGCAATTTACACTGAGTTCCACATTTTGGGCCCTCTAGAGGTGAGAGAGACCCACACGTGATAGGGGCGTTAGAATATAAAAATAACACGTGGTCCACGTTCTAATTGTCATAGTTTGAAAATATTAATTTGCCACATTCTAACAGTTAATCTTTAGGAAATAGTGGTAAACCAAGAAAAGTTATCCAAAGACATCCATTATTTGTGTATGCTATAGTCACTTCAATGAGAAAGCATATAAACAAAAACAAAGAGGAAAAAAGAAAATAAAAATCCTTGTTCAGTATCTGGTTGCTAGTATACTTTATTTTTCTTTTTCATGTCTTTTGATCAGATGTCAACAGTGATAACATATACTTTGAAACATCAAAGTCCATAAGGTGCATAAAGGGATAAATACATACCCGAAAGAGACTTGATGCCCATTCATCAACAACTGCCTGCATGTGAAGGTCATGTATATGTTATAAAAATCAAAAAGGCATAAAAGAAAAATATAAAGAAAAGATATGCACATACACAGAGCGACCATACATTGATATGTACTAATGTTTCTCATAGACATACCTCATAGAATAACTCTGGGATGAGTGCATAAATTTTCTTCTCATTCACACTAACTAGAGGTGGTGCAATACTAGGTTACATGCTGCAACATTACCTGAAGATCAGTGTTTAATTTTCTTATTCTCCTAAGTAGACCTGCTAGGAAACGCAAGATCAATATGTCTAAGGAAATAGCAGCTTGTACACCGGGCCTTTGCACTTTGACTGCAACAACCTGTCCTGTACGACGAAGCCTAGCTTGATAAACCTAACATCAGAGAGAGAGAGATGAATTTGGACTGTCAAGATAAAAAAGGATGCCAAAAGTTAAGTTACATGGTCAGGAACAAAGCATAAACAAATAAGACCTGTCCAAGGGAAGCCGCAGCTACAGGTTCGAGTGAGATCTCTGAAAAAACCTCTTCTATTGGTAAACCTAGTTCTTGTTCTATTGTATTTATAGCAACTTCTGTAGAAAATGGAGATATTCGATCTTGCAACAGTGAGAGCTCATCCAAATATGATGGTGGTATCAAGTCCTTAAAAAGAAAAAAGAAAAAATTAATAGGATAACCAAAGCAACGGCTGAGGTAGACACAGAAATCTTACATTTTGGAAAAGAACAAACTAAATTTTATGACTATCTTTTACTCTGTTATTTTTCCAGTCAAATATTTGAAGTACTTCACTGTAAGTTGGGTGGTGCCAATCAACTTGTTAGCAAGGAAACAATGAGATTTAAACATCCACTGATAAGACACAAAATGGCAATTGTTTCTTCAACGATTTTCAATTACCAATCCGGTGCTAAG
>NC_024131.1:16839681-16851474 GCF_000346735.1 Prunus mume
CGACGCAATAATATAACATCAGACGTAATAAATGTTTAAAACGAGAGTACTTAAACAACGACGAAACAATATTAAAGAAGACGTAATAAGAACTTATTGTGGCTATATTTACCAACGTTGTGATTTTTAAATTCACACCATGTGAATATTAATATAACGTCGTGGTATGGACATTCACACAACGTAAATAATAAGATACCGTCATCTATATAAGAATCCAAAAACCTTTTTCTTTCTCTGTGAATGTTTGATTGCAGGTTTAATTTCTTTGAAACATGGTTTTTGTTTTTCCTAATTTGATAAAATACAAAGAAAAAGAAAGAAATGTTTGGCATCTTATATAGATGACGGTATCTTAGTATAACGTCGTGGTATTAACATTCACACGGCGTCAATAATAAGATACCGTCGTCTATATAAGATACCAAACCCTACTTTCTTTGTCTTCGTATTTTATCAAATTAGGAAAAACGAAAACCATGGTTCAGAGAAATCAAACCTGCAATTAAACACGCAAATAAAAAATCGACAGTCATTTTAAAAACAACTTAGATCAATTTTAAGACGACGCTAGGACGACTGACGAACCGTCGTGGTCTACATATTTAACCACGTAAATAAGAAGCTACCGTCGTCTTATTTAGTTGAAGTATTTGTGTTCAAAGTTGGAAACTTTCCCTCTTTGTCTGTGTATTTTATCAAACTTGGAAAGAATAAAAATGATTTTGGCCAGAAAAAAGATAAAAAGATTTTCAAAACAAAAACCATATGAGCATGCAAAATAGCAACAAAAATAGTGAGAAATGAAAGCTTACCTTTTGCGTGCAATGAAAGCTTTCTCTCGAAATTTGGTGTTTAAGTTCAGAGACGAAGACGAAGACGAGAGGAAGACGATGAGATACTCTGACAGTGCTCTGACAAGGAAAAAAGACGAAAAGTTTTCTCTGGGAGATTGAAATTTTTTCTCGGGTTTGGAAACAGTGCATGTGTAAGTCAGGTAGACGAAAAGTTGTATATATATACAAACCGTTTCATAATAATAAGACGGCGGTTTACATAGAACGACGACGTATGAATAAACAAACTACGACGATAATTTGAACTTAGGACGTGGTAAATAAATACGACAGCAGTGTTGTAGGTACCGTCGTAGTAAACTCCTAAATAAAAGTCGATAAATCAATATCTCGCATCATGGTAGAGGTATTTAACACGACTTTTTTTTGTAATTTACCGACGTTGATTTTATAATACGTCGTTTTTTTGTAATATACCGATGTAGAATTTATAAATAAACTGCAGTTTGTATGTACGGACCGCCGTGGGTTTTAAAAATTTATTGTATAAATTTGTTGCTTTCTTTCAGTTTCAGTTTTCATTTAGGTTTCCAAGTTCTTCCTCTCTCACAGACACTCTCTCTCACATCTCAAAGACAATAATTTGGATGTCTTTCTCAAAGAGAAATGGAGCTTACTCTCCAACAAATCTATGTCCACAAGAGGAAGCTTGTCAAGCCTGATAGGAGACTTAGTGCTTCTGAATACTCCTTGCTTTCCATCAAAAGAGATGCAAGCCTGGCCTCCACTCGCTGTCGAAGGAAAGTTCGCTTCTCAGGGAAATCTGAAGATCAGATGTGCTCCTCTATTAGATTTTCTTGGCTAAGAAGATCGCCATCAGATTTGTGATAGCCTGTTCCTTTATCCGTAGAGCTTCTGAAGAAGAAGATGGGTTTTCAAGAATGCGATAAAGAATAGAAATGGCTTCAGATGGCCTCTAAAGTCTGAGCAATCGAATCAGATGGCTTCAGCTGTCCATGCTTTGAAATATCCAAGTCCTGTAAAAAGAGAACGGTTAAAGAAATTGAAACAACGATGGTTTTCTGTTCTTCTATCGTCTTTTTTTAAACTAAGACGACACAATATTTTTTTCGTGACGTGGATTCGTTTTTAAAACGTTGTTATGTTTAATATAACCGACGTGGATTTTATTTTTATAATTATAAATAGAATTTTTTTTCCCTTGTTCTTTCAGTTTATTTTTAAAAAACAGTGCGTTATAAATATAGTTTTTTTTCCCGAGGAAATTAATGTTATAGAATTTGTAAAGTTTCTTTTTTGGGTGACTGATTTAAATCAAATACGAATATAAAAATAACAACTGTTTTTTGTTATACCGTCGTCTTTTTTTAAACTAAGACGACGCAATATTTTTTCGCGACGTGGATTCGTTTTTAAAACGTCGTTATGTGTAATATAACCGACGTGGATTTTATTTTTATAATTCTAAATAGAATTTTTTTTCCTTGTTCTTTCAGTTTATTTTTCAAAAACAGTGCGTTATAAATAGAGTTTTTTTTTTCCCGAGGAAATTAATGTTCTAGAATTTGTAAAGTTTCTTTTTTTGGTGACTGATTAAATCAAATACGAATATAAAAACAACGACTGTTTTTTGTTATGCCGTCGTCTTTTTTTGTCATCTTAAGTAAGACTAAGACGACGTAATGTATTTGTTCCCCGACGTGGATTATTTTTGTTAAATGTCGTTAGGTGTAATATAACCGACGTGGATTTGATTTTTTAAATTATAAATAGGGTTTTTTTTCAAGGGTTCTTTCAGTTTTAGTATTCGATTAGGGTTTCAACTTCTTCTTGCCCCTTTCTCTGTCTCACCTCATCTCTTAGGAGGCAATTGTTTGAATGTTGGTGTATGTGTATGTTTGTGTATCTGATTCACAAACATACACACATCACCAATTTTCAAAAAATTGTCTCTCTGATTGCAAATCTGTGGCTGCCATCGTGAAGTTTTAGGAGGTAATTGTTTGGATGTTGATGTGTGTGTGCGTTTGTGTAGATACACAAATGCACGCATATCATCAACTTCCAAACAATTGTCTCTCTGATTGCAGATATGAGGTTGCCGTCGTCAAATTTTAGAGGCAATTTTTTGGATGTTAATGTGTATGTGCGTTTGTGTATCTCAAAGACACAAATACACATACATCATTAACCTCTAAAATATTGTCTTTCTGGTAAGATTATGATGAGGAACAAAGTTCCATCTTGTAAGATTTCCTAACCCTTGTGATCTCAGAAAAATCTGATTATGTCGGCGGTTTTCTATATAAACCGTCGTGGTTATTTCAATTCTTGTTATTAAGTAGATCTACCGACGTAGGATAACAAAATCCAAGAAATAAATTGTTAAAAAAAAATTCTTATTAAGACGACGGTTTAAATATAATGTATGACGTATAAAGTGAATAAATACGACGTTAAATTTTATAATACGTCGTTAAATGAAAACCTCAACGTGGTGAGATTTAAAGATACCGTCGTAGAAAATACGAGAAAGACATCGTTATATTTATCTTTGCCGTAGTTGTACATTAATTTAATATAGCGGTATTTTGTATTTTATCGCCGTGGATTTATTTGTAATTATATGGCGCCTTATACGAAAACATGGTCGTGTTAATTTCTAGGTAAAAAGGGCGAATTTTTTTGAAATCGTCGTCTTTACTTTCTACGTCGGTCGTTTCATAACTTCCGCCGTTATTTGTTGGCTTTGATTTTACTACTCGGAAATCCTATTTCAATAAGACGTCGATTTTTTAATTAGGTATGTTGTGTTTTAGGAACAGCCATTTGAATCTCCAATTTTTAGTTGTCTAAGGTATTATTACACGGCGATTTTATAGAACCGTCGTCTTTTAAAAAACTACGACGGTTTTCACTGAGACCGTCGTTTTTTTCTGGTCGTCTTTGTCACTTTTTGTAGTAGTGTAGGAAAAACTTCAGCAATAATCTCATAAATGGATTGCTCATTTTCCTATGGTATCACCATTTCTTCAGGTAGTCTTATCGTATCATCCTCAACAACCTCTTCTTCTCCATTACCAACACAAAGTAAAAAAAATCTGAAAATTGGTGATTGTTCCTAGACCTCATGTTTTGCTTGAGTTTCAAAATATTTACTTGCGAACAAAATAATGCTTTAACCACGCTAGCATGGATTAGTTCCGCCTTGGTTCCTTAGGGAATAACAGGAAGTACTTGTCGAAAATCTCCCCCAAAGATCATAATTTTCCCTCCAAATGGTAAATCAATGCTAGTTATGTCTCTAAAAGTTCAATCTTATGCTGCAAAGGCATGACGATGCGCCGTTGTTGCTTCATCCCAAATAATCGCCTTTTGTTTTTCTATTAGCTTTGCCAAATCAGATTGCTCACTGATAGACCCAAAAAAAATGGAGGATACAAAAATCGCACAACAGAAATAGAGGCTTAATAATCCTCTCCCAACTTGAGGAGTAAAGACGGAGGATACCGTAAAACCATCAAAGAAAAATTATCCTTTTAAGTTAACAAAAATTAAAAAGAAAACAGTAACCATTAAGTTTCAAAAATTATACCCATTACAAGATCATTTGAGACGCATCTTTACTTTCAAAAAAGTAGTTGGTGGGATTTTGAGGATTCCAACAGCAGGTTCCATCTTCTAAGAGCATCTCCAGCGCAGAGGTGCTGTCAGGGCAAAAGGTCCCCCTCGAGCCCAATCCACTCTCCAGCGCAGCAAATCCAGCCCAAGCAAGGCCTGGGTCCCACCAGCCCGAGCAAGCCCAATGGCAGATCTTGCCTAGGCTTCAGCCCGAGAGCGCTGACATCAGCGGTGAGGTCAGAAATAGAAAAAAATGAAAAAAAATTCAAATTTTTAAAAAAAGAAATACCAAAAAATTATGGATGTTTTTCATATAAATACATAAAAATTTTATTCACTTTCCCTATAAATACATAACAAGTTTACATTTTGTTGCATAATTTTTTTTTTCTTGCCATTACCCTAGCCTTTTGGGGTGGAACCAAAAAAGGCAAGGCTGCCACTATTCACGTGAATAGTTGCAGCCTTTGCCTTAGCCCTTAGAGCACTTCCAACGCTAGGGCTTTGCCCTGGCAACAGGCCCCCCCAAGCCCAGTTTCATACTTTAGCGCAAGAAATCCAACCCGGGCAAGGCATGGGACCCACCAGCCCAGGCACACAGGCAGAAATTGACTGGGTTGTTGCTCGTGGGCTGCTGACGTCAGCAGCTGATTTTCAAATATTTTTTTACTGTTGGACCCACTAGCCCACATTGCCCAATGGTTACAAGCCACGTGGCTTCTCCTGGAGCCTCCGATCAAAAAATCTTGCACAATCCAATGGTTGTCCAATTTTTGGCTAAAAAATATAAAAAAAATATAAAAAAAATATCAAAAAATTCTAGAAATTTTTCTATACATACCTACCAATATTATTCATTTTCCACACTAAATTTAATTTCAAAATTTTATCCGAAAATGTTATCTTGATTTTTCGGTGAGAATTTTAAGATAAATATTAACACTTGGGAATCGAAAATCTTATCCGAAAAGCTTATCAAAATCAATGGTTTAAGTATAAAAAATAAAAAATAAAAAATAAATTTAAGTGAATAGTAATTGCCTTAGCCTTAACTTTTTGGTGTGGAACTACAAATGGCAAGGCTGCCACTATTCATGTGTATAGTGACAGCCCTTGCCTTGTACTTGCCTTAGCTAAGGCCTTTTGGGGTGGAGATGCTCTAATGATTCAAGAAACCAACTTCATGATCAAAACCGAGTGCAAGAGACATTAAACTACAAGGTGTTAACATCAGTAGGCTTCAAAGCACCTCTTGAGCAAACACATTTTCAAGTCAATAGCAGCAAATAACACTCTCTAATGACATAAGATGTTTCACACGCTTTACAAACCCATGGTGTAAAATCCTGCACATCTTTTGCGCCATCGCATTCTTGGTGCACAACTATCCGACATCTGGACATAGCAACAACAAATTATCTACAAAACTGTTCAATCCATAGCTTTTTTTTTTGGTCCAACCTTGCATCAGAGAGAAGACTAAATCAATTATTTACATATACAAAACCGGCGCACGGATAAAACAAGTGTGGAGACAGAGACCCGTTGAATATAATAGTTTTGTTATCCTCCCAATCTTCAACCCATCTACGAATTGTACATCTTTTCGTTGTCCTCTTTGTTTAACTGGCTTGTATTTTTCTGTTGAAACAAAGATGCTCGTGAGTCTCGTCACCAAACAAACTCATCAACCAAACACCTCATTAAGATTAGTACAAGAGCCCTAGCCCCCTTCCGAACACATACACACAAGAAGATTTGTAAAGATTGTGGCACCTATTTGACCTTGCAAAAATCAAGCAGTTCCCGCTAATCTAAATCGAGAGGATTAAAGCCATGTTCGTTATACTCTGCAATATGAAAATAGCATGAAATTGTAGAGAATCAATATAGATATTAGACTGGGTGTGGAAAGCTAAAAAAAAATTGATTAACTACAGTAAACCTTCCAAACTATCGGAGTCGTTACAAACTCATAGCCAATATTTATTGACCCGTTTGACCAATGCACAAACTTCACGGAATATTTCAAAATACAACATCCGTTAGAAAAATTGTTAAAATTTTTGTTAACTGTTGATGTGGTTCTTGAAAAAAAACGATATAAAGAAGACAGACCGGCAGAATATCACCCCTCACTCATAGTCTCCTCCATTTGTACAACCTCCATTGCCTCCCCCGAAATGTCGGCCGAAACGCCAATCCGATTCGGAATTCTGGGCTGCGCCGAAATAGCCCGAAAAGTCTCCCGCGCCATCACTGTAGCCCAAAACGCCACACTCTACGCCGTCGGGAGCCGGTCGATCGACAAGGCGACGGCCTTCGCCAAGGCCAACAATTTCCCTGCCAACGCTAAGATCTACGGCTCCTACGACGCCGTTTTGGACGACCCCGACGTCGACGCCGTCTATGTCCCCCTCCCCACAAGCCTCCACGTCAAGTGGGCCGTCCTGGCGGCCCAGAAGAAGAAGCACATCCTGCTCGAGAAGCCCGTGGCGCTCAACGTGGCGGAGTTTGACAAGATTGCCGAGGCGTGCGAATCCAGTGGGGTGCAGATCATGGACGGTACCATGTGGATGCACCACCCGAGGACTGCGAAGATGTCGGAATTTCTCTCCGACCCGAACCGTTTTGGTCAGCTAAGATCGGTATGTGTTTCTTCAATTGTCAATCCTTTTTTAAGAAGGATAAGGGATTGATTTTTTTTTTTTTTTTTCTCTTTTGGCCAACGATTAAGTGAATGTTTGAGCATGCGCAGTTCTTCCGAAGAAAGTAGATTTTAGAAAAATTCTTTTTATTTTTCATTTTATCAATTGTTATTGTTATTGTACTGTTTTCAATTTGAAGTGCTTTTGTTTGCTTCTTGAGTGTAGTGAATTGGGTAGTGACTCATTTTAGGTGTGGAATTGTTTTTTTTTGCCTCAACCGCCCTTGACATGATATCAGGCAGATTTAAAAGGAGAAAAATAGAAAGGAAAATGCCTGAATAGTGAGGCAGGATGAGGTTTGTATAGTAGGATTTAGGATTTCCAAACTGTGTTGTAATGGCGTGGTTTTGTAGAATTAGAAGTTCACGGATTGTTGAAGAATTTGGGATCTGAAATGATAAGGCTAAATGGCAAATAGTGGATGGTTTGAAAGAAAAAAAGGGGTAGTTCAAGTTCCTATTCGACAGAGAATTCGGAAATTTTCAAGGGTTGTTTTGATGGATAGTTTGAGGGCTGCAGGGCTGGAAAATATGTGGGGTTTTAGTTGGTGGGCAAGAAAGAGAGTGATGTTGATGTTAGCAATTGATGATGGATATGAGTGAATTGAATATCTAGGCAGATTAGCAGAAGCGAAAACAATGAAAAACAGAAAATAGATGAATAAAGATAGGTCTGGAATCACTCCAGGGGCTTCACACCCGTCCTTGGCTCACACAAAGGGGTTTGGCTTCACACCAGAATTCCAATATCTGGAAAACAAACTTTAACTCAATAACTTAATTCATCTATAATGGATTACATGGGGGTATTTATAATAATCTAATCCTACAGTGAAAAGGAAATTAAACTTATCCAAGGAAAGAAATCCTAATCTAATAAAATAAGTAAACCAAATCTTAATTAAACAAGAAATCCAGAAAATATTAAAAAACTTAGGAAACAAGTTAGAAACTAATCGCAGGAATCATCTACTGCTCCACAATTGTGTGATTTGAAGACCGAATTAAATGATTTCCTCTAGGTTCCTTTATCCAAATATCCATAGGAGAAGCTGAGCTAGTGAACCGAATTCCATAGCTAAAGTTATCAAACCAGTGTGCTATTCTCTGTACTCGTATTACTGGCAAATCATGTTACTCGTAGTTCTGTTTAGTCCACTTGTAGATGTGCCAACCCAACAGACCACGAGCACATGAAAACAGCCCTTTTGAAAGCATACCCAAGGAGTGGGGATCCATCCAGTCTTCACTTATAGACATTAAATGACCTTATCTCTAACGAACAAGTTAGCATCCTACCACGGCTGAATGTTGGCAGAAACAGTAATAAGCGTGTTTATCCTTATATTAAAGAAACTAAACCTTACCTAAGAAAACAATTCCCCACTACTGCTACTAGTAGTATAGATGAAGATCTATTAACATGCATGGCTATCTATATAACAAGTTGCCTCTGACCTCTGTCTCACGACCACCAATGGAACCTGTAGCTTCATGACATGACCTGAACTGTACTACTACTGGCCTAGCTGCGTAGCTACTAATAACTTGGCACCCGTTCAGCCAATGTAGTGAAAGAGTAAAAGTAGGATCCCGCTCAGGACACACTTGTTATCTACAGTAACCATCTGTCTTGGAAAAAACTAGAACTCGAACTGCCCTCAGTTACAAAACGAGCTTCCCTGGCCATAGCAACTATAGGTACTCTTGCTCCTGAGTTCTCAAATCCTTACTTCAGGGGATTAAGGTATCTGTTATGGATACCAGTTGACCTCAATAACTACTTTCAGAAATTTTAAGGTAGATCATCCTTCCATTTTAGGCCCTTAAGATCTTTCAAGTTCTGTGTAAGAGGATATCTCCAGATTGTATTTTTCTATAGTCTGTATTATTTATGTTATGGAGGCCCTTCAAAGTTTCCAGCTCTTTCTCTCTAAGACCTTGTAGTTTGTAGTATTTATTTAATACAGCATGTCCAGTGTAGTTACACAATCTTTTTAACATATGAGTGTCTGCGTATTTAATGGACTTCTACTACAATTATATGATTAATGTACCCTACATATTATAAGAGGTGAACATTAACATAGTGATGGTGCATGTGTTGGCATTGATCTTGTATTTGATTAAGCTGACTGCAGTACTTTGTTGCAGCTCTTTAATTTCGGACTGTAGTGTTTGCTTTGGACCACCAGAAAAGAAGTGGTCATTATTTAGTTTTCAAATTTCAGCCTAGCATTTCATTATGCAATGGAATCATTGTTCCATTGTCTGGACTGGTAGCATCTTCCTGATTCTAGTTGTGTAGTTGCTGTCTAGCACTTTGTCAAAGACCATTATAAGTTGAGTTATACTGGCAGTCTGTGTAATGTTGTTTCCGCTTTGCATATTTGAAGCTTGCTGGTCAATAAAGTAGCATGATTTATAGCCTACTACATTCCATTCTCAATGTGTTTGTGCCAAAACTTTATGGTCTATTATTATGTAAATGCAATTTAATTTATTAATTTTCACTGATACTTTTTTTCTACCTATATATATATATGTATTTATTTATATTTATTATTGTTATTATTAATTTTTTATTTTTGGCATTCCATCTTCTATTCTCTTAGCCTTCTTATAGATTAGCTGCTTTACCAGCTTTTCTAGGAAGCATAACATAACCCATTATTTCTGTATATAATCTTTGCTAGCATCCTGAATTCAGATCTTGATTCAAATAGCTTTTTGGGCCTTTTGTAATCTATACTTGAAAGAAATTTGAAGGGATTGGAACTTTTTTGAACCTGGAAAACAATTTACTGTTTTTTCCCCAAAAATTAACCTCGTTATGAGATAGTTAACATGAGATGATGGAAAAGTAAGGTTAGGACTTCTTGTAGTATTCTTTAAATATGGGGGAGGGGATAATTCTTATTGGACTTGAATATGAGAAGCCATTCGATTCGGCTAGTTTTGGGTTTAGGTTTTACTAATCCAATCCCAAACCCAGAATCCCCGAGTAAAGCTTTAGCCTTACTCTGCATTTGACTATAACTGGGTTAGGATGAACTTTGCCTGATTTCCTGCCCCAAGTCAAATGCAATACCAAAAGCATGTCCTTTTAGTTCCATATGGTACAAAGTACTGGAAGATTATTTGATTCAAAGACAACCGTACTAGCCTTGTGATAGGACATGTTAATGGCATGTGGTTTTGGGCGGCAATCCTTGCAATACGTTTGGTAATTTTAATAATAGAAAATTGCAATTTATGTTATTTGAGTATGCAACTGTGTACATCTAATCCAGAAATGATAGTACTAGAATATTAGGCTGACAATGAAATTTGTGTGCGTTATTTTCTACACTTGGATCGGTTCTTCGGTTAGTAGTGTTAGGCTTTCTGCAAATGTATACTGCTCAGAAGGCATATATTCAAGTTGCAGTGGTAGAGATTAGATGATATGTTGGATTAGGTGATTATAATTTGTTTGTGGCAGCTCTGGACTGATCTTTTTGAACCTCACTTTCTGGTATTCTTTTAAAGGCATTTTGTTTCTGTACTGCAGATACACACCGTGTTCACTTTTGCTAGTGATCCTGATTTTCTCAAGAATGATATTCGTGTGAATCCAGACCTTGACGCTCATGGTGCCCTTGGGGATGCAGGGTGGTACTGTATCAGGGGAATCCTGTTGGTAAGTAACTTTGAACTGCCTAAAACAGTAATAGCTTTGCGTGGCCCTATATTTAATGAAGTGGGGGTGATTTTATCTTGTGGAGCTTCTCTGCATTGGGAAGATGGGAAAGTGGCAACCTTCCACTGCTCTTTCTTATCAAGTTTGACGATGGAGATAACTGCTGTCGGTACAAAGGGTACTTTGCATGTTGATGGTTTTGTTATCCCTCATCAAGAGAAAGAGGCCCGTTTTTCTTTTGCTTCCGAAACCGGATTTGATGAATTTGTGACCTGTTGGGTACCACCACCAAGTCAGCACATTGTTACCACAGATCTTCCGCAGGAGGTTCTCATGGTAAGAGAGTTTTCTCGTTTGGTAGGTACTATTAAAAATGGTTCAAAACCTGAGAAGAAGTGGCCAACCCTTAGTAGGAAGACACAGATTGTACTGGATGCTGTCAAGGCATCAATTGACAAGGGTTTTGAGCCTATAGATATAAAATATTAACTGAGGCTCATCTGGTATGTGTCGTTCATCTTCTGTTTGTGCTAGGGTGTCCTTGTGTCAATAATAATATCCCCATTCTTCTGTATGCCTAGTTTATTCATGGCATCCACAATTTGGGTCAGAGCTTGATGAACTTGAGCTGTATTGAAACGCTACTGTCGAAATGTATGAAAAATAAATTAAATGTAAAAATTGCAAGTGATTTTCATGGAACTCACATTAGTGGGTGAAGAGAAATATAAAACTAGTGAGCTTTGTTCTGGTTAGATGCAATAATGATTCTTATACTGACCCTTGTAAGGAGGGTACATTCAAATAGCACTACGAATATACGGACAGTTCGATGGTTACCTGGTAACCCTTTTCATAATAATAAGGTAAGCTTCATAGTTCCTCCAACCTAGACAATGTGCTTTTTTGCCCTTTTTTAAGGTTGGGTTGCTGGAAATATGCTGGACCAACATCCAGCCGAGAGA
>NC_024131.1:16851526-16910787 GCF_000346735.1 Prunus mume
GGATACGAAGGGGTAGGGATAGTCGGTATGGTATTTCGGGTTGCAATTTGTGTAACATTTTATAATTCAGTACGGTATTTATTTTATAGTACTCATATGTAAGATAAAATGAGGTGCACTTTATTAATGTATCAGTGCATGAATGTGCGGACGGTAGGCATTGATATTTACAATACGGTGCTCAAGAATGCATGATATTATAGTCTAGTAGGCAAACAATCGGCAATTTGGCAAATAATATTAAGGCATGCATTTATGCGGTCTAATCTATCGATCATGTGTGGAGTATAGTCGGCATGATATTTATAGGACAGTAGGTAAACAATAGGACTGTTTGTGGAGTATCCATTCTTCCACTAGTACTGTTCTGGCTTTACTCCTTACGAATTCGGTTTGTTTAATCATCATTATTGAGGTCAGTAACGTACCAATTCCGCGACCCAGTTCGAAATTCGCAAGGAGGAGATTAAATAGGGTTTGTGTCAACTACAATCTGTTTTTTTCTTTTTTTTAAAGACCTGGACTAAAACGACGTCGTTTTGGCCAGTCTTTAAAAAAAAAAATTCGTTGCTTCTAGTCTAAAATGACGCCGTTTTGGCTCCAGCGCGTTTTAAAAAAAATTTCGCTAGGCTCCAAAATGACGCCGTTTTGGCGCCAGCGTGTTTTTAAAAAATTTCGCTGGGCTGGTCCAAAAAGACGTCATTTTGGCCAGCCTGTTTAAAAAAAAAATTAGAAGCTGACCCAAAACGAGGCCGTTTTAGTTAGCTTCTTTTTTTTAAAAAAACTGAACCCATGTTCAACTTCTTCTTCCTCACATCTGCAGCCTCCTCCGTCAGCCATTTATGGGGTCACACATAGGTTCAAAGGGACCTTCTACATTGCTTTCATGGAGTCAATAGGGTCGTTTGACCCCATTGACCCCCGTCCCTGATGAAGATCCACATGAGGGGTTCATGTATGGCACCATAACTATAGAATTTTGTTGTGGGGATGCATGCAATCCTCGGGCCAAGCTTGCGGTTTGAAAGACGCAATTGGTTCCATTGGAGATGGCTTTTTGACATCAGTTGCTGCGTTTTGCAGCTTACGGGTGGTTCAGCCCCATTTAGATCCCCCATTGGGCTTGTTCAAACAAAGTTGTAGCATCATGAAGTATGAGAAGAATTTAAGATTGGTACAATTTCTATGTCTCGTATTTGAGAAATTATAGAATGATATTGTAGTACAGCCACGTGATATAATTTGTACACGTGTTATAATATGGGTGTGATGCAAGTTATTGTTTCTTATTTTTGAAAATTGTCTCTCGAAGTTATGGTTGGTGATGAAGACGGCACCATGAAGCGCCGGAATGTATGTGCTGTAATGACCCTTTCAAAATTTGCATCCTTGATAAAACCTATGTTCCATGTGCAGGGGTAAAACATAAGACAGCTTCCCCTTTTTAAACCTGCCTTGGAACGCAAGGTTCCTCATTTTCACATTCGTTGGAATCTGGGTGGCGTGTTTGGATGATTGTATTGCAAAAGCCTACTTCAGCGGAGTGGAACCACATAATTTGCATATGAATGGCAAAAGCCTACAGCGTTTTGTGATGCTAGAGGGATAAAGTTCTTTAACACTTGAGCTACAAGTTCTTTGTTGAATTTCTTTTAACTTGAAAAATGTAAGTGCCATGAGACCAAGTTCTTTATTGACCATGCACACTATTTGCCGTGAAATGAATAACAACACATGTTTCAACCACAGTTATACGATCGATATTCAATCCATAATTAACATAATTTGACCACGAATAGTTTGCGACTAACATGAATACAGCTCACGAGTATACTTGTAGTTTATAATAAGGTTTTCTTGTAGTGTACGTGTAGTTTCTGGTTCAGTTTTGTTACTCTTGGTCCAATGATATATATCTAGAACCTCTACCTTCCTTGATAATATCCATGTCCCACGTGCAATGGTAAAACACAAGCACCTTCCATTCAAAATCATTTCTTTTGCATATGATTGTATTGCTTAGGCTTATTTTATTTTATTTTTAAATGTATTGTCTCGAATGTATCACGTTAAAATAATAGAATATCTTGGAGTAGTGCATGAGCTAGTTGACAGTTTTTACAGCCCATCTTGTAACGAAGAAGAAAAAAACTTTTATTTATAAGAAGAGGGATAATGTTTGGGTCAATTAGCAGTCGACACAGGTCCAAACAATTAAAAAAATGGTGTAAACTTACCATTAACACCTATACTACAAGAGGGTGAGATCTTTCTCACACACTACTAAAGTACTATAGAAATTCGAACTTAAGATTATTGTTCTGCAAGTTAAGATCCTAATTTCTCTTTTTAATTGTTGAGAATATATATGTAGGAACTGCGACTAAAATTTCCAGCGCATGCGTTTGTGTAGGGCTTCGATTAGGAAAAAAAACTTTCTTATAACAGGGATATCACTGTTTTGCTATCACCTTTTGGTGATGCTTTGGAAATCTTTTAACTCTTCTTCTTTATTTGTACATGTGTCCACTCCCAACTAAGCCACATCTTCATTTCAGTAGCCACACATTATCCTAAGTAGAGTTCATATAATTGGTGATAGTTGACTTGTACGTGTGACCATAATATATAGTCAATGAATAAAAGCCATCTCAAAGCAAATAATAACCATGGTACGACAATAGGTTGACAGAAAAGTTAAACATGGAATGGTGGTGGATATTTGAAAAATAAATTTTCACTCATAAATTAAAACAAATTGACCTCTAAATCTGACCTAACCCGAGAAAAAAAAAAACAGATTTACCTTCACATAATTAGAGTCTAATTATGTGGTGGTGATGAAGACACCATGAGCCGGAATGTGTGCTCGTAGAGTGATACCTAGAAAATTTACATAATTCCTTGATAAAACCAATGTCCCACCCCACATGTGAAGGTAAAACACAAAAATATAAGACTAGCAAAAAGTAAGGTGCCTTGATAATTTCCATAGACTTGGGAATCTGACTGCGTGTGTGTTGTGATTGAATTGCAAAAGCCTACTTAAACGGACTACGAGCAATTGGGCATTGTAAATAGACAACAACTGCGGTGGGAAATTTTTAGAAAATTGAGTGGTCAGTATTCTAGTATGTTTAATTTTTTTTTTAATCACATGTGATAATGAATCTTTTAAAAGTTCTCAATTTAACTTTGAAGCCCCGAATCAATGTAGTTCTTCATCATTTGGTCTATACATTATATTATGATAAAATTTTCGATAAAATTTTCAGTCATATGACCGACTTTAAAGTGTTGTTTTCATCAAAATATATCTAAATACCTAACTAGGAGATCACTTTTTTTGTTCAACTATAGGCCTTCTGCTCTTCATTTAAGGTTTCACATTCAGTTCCATCAAGAAGAGTATATCGCCTTGTTGAGCAAAAAATGTGATGTTGATTTTGTGTCATGGGTATATAGATGTATTTTGATGAAAATACTCATTTAAAGGTGGTCACTTGCCATCACATGACTAATTTTAACGAAATGCGATGAGAGGGACTAAATCTTCTAGGTTAGTTTATGATATTTGCATTAAAAACTCCTAGATTGTTAACCTTTCTTTTTCTTTCTCTTTTGTTGTTTTCTTCTCATTTCCTTCTGTCTACAAAATTTCCTAAAGTGTGTCTGCACCCTATGGAGTACGAGCGAGGATTAACTAAATCTTTGTAATATATATTTTTTTATTTCTCTCCTTTTATTTATGTATGAGTTGGGTATCTTGATATTGGGATTTATTCTTTTTTATTTCTTCTCTTATGGGAATATAAATTATAAAATTCTGAGTTTTTTTTTAAATTAATAATAAAATATTAATTTGAAGTGCGGAACAACAAATAGAGAATTTGAGCAAAAGCTAGGCCCGTAATTTAAAAAAAGGCTAAAAAGTAAAAACAAACTACTTGCAGATTGAATAGAGTACCCGAAGAAAGCTTAGAACACAATGGCAAGGAGAGAGACAGGAAATTTCACTTCGATTTCTAAAAAAAAGAATCAATAAATATGGGGAATATTTGGCAAAAGAAATAATATGGTGAATAGGCATTGTGGGTTAGTTGGGGAAGATAGAAATTTGAACCTGGAATAACATCGTATTAGGAAGGAGAAATTATATAATACTACGGCACTATGGTTACGTGGTACATATTGTACACGTGTTATAGTTTGGGTGGAAGACATGGTTTATTTTCTCTCCTTTTAGGGAATCATATCTATAAATATTTACTTATATTATAACATATGTACAAAATCTATCATGTGACCGTACTACCATATAGTATTTTATAATCTCTCCCTAGGAAGTAGCTCACTTCGTTTTACCAAAAAAAAAGGAAGGAGCTCACTTCATTTTAGGCCTAAACTTGATCAAACCTGGATACACGTGGTCAATACAGGGCTTAGATTACATGGAAATTAATTGGTTAATGTATAAACCTAAGCATCCACAATTATGCTATCTATTTTTTAGTTAAATTTTAGCTAAAAACATATAAAAGTTATTTTAGGAGCTGTCTATAAAATTTAAACTTCAATCATGCTCTTGAGTTTAGGGAGTCATAAATGCTATAACTCTTTTTTGATTGGTCCATTTTTATTAAAAAATAAAATAAAAAATAGTTAGCATTAAATAAAGGTTTGAAATACTCATTAAATAAAACAACATTAAATTATAGGGAGCCACTAGGTGTCATTTCTCTCTCCTCGGATTTAAGAGCTCCTAGAGGTCTCCTTATTTTAGGAGGTGGATAGGGAGTATGGTTGGAGTTGTATTTTTACAATTCCTCCCTAAAATTTAACTAAGGAGGTGGTTTAGGGAGCTCATTGTGGATGCTCTAAGAGCATCCACAATGATGCTATCTATTTCTTAGCTAAAATTTAGCTAAAAATATAAGAAAGTTATTTTAGGAGCTCTCTAAAAAATTTCCAAAGCTTTGGTTGGTCCATACTCCATAATTTGGAGAGTCATAAATGCTATGACTCTTTTTTGATTGGTCCATCTCTATTAAAAAATAAAATAAAAAATAGTTAGCATTAAATAAAGGTTTGAAATATTCATTAAATAGAGCAGCATTAAATTATAGGGAGCCACTAGGAGTCATTTTTCTCTCCTCAGATTAAGGAGCTCCTAGATGACTCTCTATTTTAGGAGGTGGATAGGGAGCATGGTTGAAGTTGAATTTTTACGATTCCTCCCTAAAATTTGTCTAAGGAGGTGGTTTAGGGAGCTTATTGTGGATGCTCTAAACATACAATATTTTAGTGCTTTTGGGATTCGGGTGCATAAAGTGTAAAATAATGTGCAAGTTATGTCGACCGACAAGGTGGCAAGTTGCCATTTTCGAATATGATTAATATTTCATACAAAAACAAAAACATTCAAATTTTGAATCCCAAGTCATATGAAACAGTGTTCCACTTGTTTATAGCTTGCCTTCTCTTCCCCTCTCCCAAAAAAATATACAAGTTTGGATCGCCCTTGAATATTTTTATTTTATTTTTCTATTCATGTATAAGCTGGAGAGAAAAAGAGATTCAAATTCAGGAACTCTTTCAACGATTGAGAACACAAACAACACTAAATCAATAGCATGTTGGTGAACTTTTGTAGTTCAGACGTATGTTACTTGCATTACAACTGAAAACTACGATGCAATTTTTTTTTTTGGCTAGAAAAAAGGAAACTACAAGGATTTGCCACAACAACTTGGGTTCCAAGATTTTTCGCTAGCTATATTAGTAAACACATCAGCTACAAAATTAGCTTCCCCAACCATTCGCAAAACTGAATTCATTGAAAGAAAGAAGCCAAATGCATGATTCCCCTTAAGATATATAGTCAATGAGGATTCTGGAGTCCATGATTTTGAGTAGCCCGCAAGAACAGCGTTACTTTCTGCAATAACTACAATGCAAATGACCAAAATCACACAAGTCAATCTGAAGCTTATCAATAACTCCTGAAGGTCAGTAATGAGTCTAATAAACAATAATTCATGGAAAAAAAAAAAAATCTGTGACTTCTTGATTGTCCTAGAATGCCAAATAATTGGTTTCGATACGAAAATGTCAAATTCTATGTTTCGGTTTCTTCAAATAATTGGTCAAAATTAAATTTTTTAAAAAATTGGTTGCCCTAGAAAGCTTTGGTTGATCTCTTCACATAATGTGGCTCATCACAATCTTTATCCTCTAGATTAGTTATATGTGTAGAAAATCTTGATTGACCAATCAAGTGAAAGATACTTGATTTATACATATTCAGAGGGTGGAACAGATATACCAATCAACAAACGATCACCCCTTGCATCAAGCTGTAAATAATGTAAACTTGCCTTCCCTTGATTTTGTTCACACACATGCACACGCATACATGTCGGTCTAATAAACCCACTCTTCATTCACGCTATCTCCCCACCATCAGCCATAATTTTATTTTTTTATTTTTACATGACACTTATTTAAACCAAGCTTTCTCCTCTTCTCTGGCCACCTCCCAAAGCTCTAGCTACCCAATTCCTTCACACTCTAAAAATGAACTCAATTCCGACCCCAATCGACCCAATAAGCTGGTGGATGTTTTCAATTGAAGCCATTGCACATTTGGGAACAGAAAACTTGCTCAATGGTTTCTTTTTCCTGGCCATACTTGTATCATTTCTATCTCTAATCCTCTTAACCTGGGCTTTTTCTAGAGGAGGCATAGCCTGGAAAAATGGCAGGAACCAAATGGGTCGGGTCTCGATACCTGGACCACGAGGCCTCCCGCTCTTTGGTAGCTTATTCAGCTTGAGCCATGGCCTGCCTCATCGTACCTTGGCTTGCATGGCTTCTAGCCATGCAGCCACTAAACTCATGGCCTTCAGTTTGGGCTCAACCCCTGCTGCAATCACTTCTGACCCTAATATTGCTAAAGAAATCTTAACCTCTTCCCACTTCGCCGACCGCCCTATTAAGCAATCTGCTAAGTGCCTCATGTTCAGCCGCGCTATTGGTTTTGCACCAAATGGATCATACTGGAGACTTCTGAGAAAAATTGCGTCCGTTCACCTCTTCACTCCTAAACGCATTGCCGCACACGAAGATGGACGACAGTTTGATTGTGCCACCATGTTGAAGTCTATTCATAATGAACAGACTCTTTGTGGAGTTGTTGGTCTAAGAAAACATCTACAAGCTGCTGCTCTAAACAATATCATGGGCACGGTGTTTGGTAAGAGGTATGATGTTGCATGCAATAATGCGGAGGCCAGAGAGTTGCATGAGATTGTTAGAGAAGGGTTCGAGCTTTTGGGAGCTTTCAATTGGTCTGATTATCTCCCATGGCTGAGCAGCTTTTATGATCCTTTTCGTATTAAAAATCGATGTGCATCACTTGTTCCTCGAGTTAGAAAAGTGGTTGTGGAAATTATTGAGGAGCACAGACTTGATAAATTTGAAAGGGTTTGTGATAACTCCGATTTTGTTGATGTCTTGCTTTCTTTGGATGGAGAGGAGAAGCTTGAGCTGGATGACATGGTGGCCGTCTTATGGGTTTGTATTCATTTTCTAATTCAATGCTCTTTAGTTTTGTTAATTTTTTTATTTATAATTATATTAGATGACTATATATATATATATGTATATATATATGATGCGACACTGGAAGAAATGTTATAACCTGGCACATTTACTAACCATGACCTACGTACTTATATAAATCGATAAACCTATAATTGTACGACACTTTAATTAGTACCACATTACTGTCTATCTAACTCATAGAGGTGAGAGCAACTTATGTAAATACATCTCACCTATATTAGAGAGCTACCCAGTAAAGTAGTAAATAAATGTACATAGCAAAAAAAACACTCTACAGAAATGGCCAAACCTCTAGAGAATTGCAATATCATGTGATTTAGTATGTGTTTGTAACATTACTCTTTAACTATTCCTATTTATATACTGATTTTATTCATCAAACTGTGCTTTTTTCCTGTGCAGGAAATGATATTCCGTGGAACTGATACGACTGCCCTTTTGACTGAGTGGGTCATGGCTGAGTTGGTTTTGAACTCGGATGTGCAAGCCAAACTTCGGCATGAACTTGACCTAGTTGTGGGAATGAAAGTTCTCACAGAAGCAGACGTGGCCAACTTACCGTATCTCCGAGCTGTGGTTAACGAGACTCTACGTGTACACCCACCTGGGCCCCTCCTATCGTGGGCCCGGCTGTCAACCTCGGATGTTCAACTCAGCAACGACATGGTGGTCCCTGCGAACACCACCGTCATGGTGAACATGTGGGCCATCACCCATGATCCAAACATATGGGAAGAGCCCTTGATGTTCAAGCCAGAAAGGTTCTTGAAGAGTGAGGGTGGTGCTGACATGGACGTGAGGGGAGGGGACCTTAGGCTTGCACCATTTGGGGCAGGTCGTAGGGTTTGTCCTGGTAAAACCCTAGGGCTCGTGACAGTGAGCCTTTGGGTGGCTAAGTTGGTGCACCATTTCAATTGGGTTGAAGATGTGGCTAGTAACCCGGTTGATCTAAGTGAGGTGTTGAAGCTTTCATGTGAGATGAAGAACCCTCTCACTGCTGTGGCTGTTCGAAATGAAGGAGTGACTTTCAAGTGATTTGAGTAAGGGGTTTAATAAGGAGCCAAATGTGGTATAAGATGTTATGGCTTTTCATAGGTTTGCCAATGTGGCAAATGTTGAGAGTGAGTGAGTTTTAGTGAAGAATAAAGCAGCTAAGGTCGCATTAAAAAAAATAAAGCAGCTAAGGTTTGTCTAGCTTGTGTTGTTTACCCATAATTATGTAGAAAAAATTGGTGTTTGAGCTGCTAGCTAGATTGGTGTCCCTTTTGCTGAATTTGTGTTTGTTACATTGTTAGAACAAAAAATAAAAAAATAAAAAAATAATTGTGTTTGTCAAGTTTGAGACAAAGGGGAGTCCTAGCTACATCTACTATTGGGTTTTTAACTTCAACGGTCCATGAACTTATACGTGATTTCATTTGGTCTTCGAACATTTTTAAGGCAATTAGGCCTTTTAACTCGACCATTCATTGCAATTAGGTCTTTCAACTTGACCGTCAATTTGAGGATTAAAACAGTCAATTTAGACTAAAACAATTAAATATTAAAGTAAAATATTATAAATATTAGAAAAGGAAAAATAATACAATATATTGAATCAGGACAAAAACCTCAACCATACGGACTAGGAAACTAATATCAATTACAGAGGATTTTTTGCATAATTGAGAGGAGATCACGACTTCAGTTTCAGCTTTCCTTATACAGCCCCGCCTAATGGAGTTGTCGTCGGGGACTCCAATCTTAGAATGGAGAAGGTGGAACCACTGGCGAGAAAGCGGCTTCATCAAGGCATCAACTTACTGATCAAGAGTCGAAACATGAGCAACCTTGAGATGGCCTTGAGCGACAAGATCAAGGAAACATTGAGGATCAATGGCTATGTGTTTCACATAGGAATGCAGAACAAGGTTCACACAGAAGAAAGTAGCACCAATATTGTCACATGCAATCATAGCAGGGTAAGGGAGAGAGACTATTAATTCACGAAGTAAGTTGTGCAACCAAGAGAGCTCCCCGCTGCGATCACTCAGCCTCAATGGAGGAACGTGTAAGAGATCGTTGTTTGCAGGAACTCCAAGATATCAAATTACCCCCAAGAAAAATTGGGTAAGTAGTGGTGGAGGTGTCATCATCATAATTTCCCACCCAATCCGCATCAGAGAAGGCATGTAAAGATGAAGGCCATGATAAACAAATACCCTTGAGATAGCGAACCAGGCGTTTGAGAGTAGCCTAATAAAGCACAGATGACAGGTGCATAAATTGAGACAATTTGTTGACGGCAAAGATGCTATCAGTTAAGACTCATATATTGAAGACCACCAATGAGGCTGTGAAATTGAGTGGCATTAACGGTGGTTGCACCATCATGTAACACAATAGTAGTGGTGGTGGAAAGAGAAGTTGACAGGTATGTCCTTGGCACCGTCCATTTGAGCTCAAATTAGAATATCTCGGATATATTTATGCTGAGACAAGAACATGCCAGATCGGTTAGGAAGAACTTCAACACCAAGGAAAAAATGTAAGGGACCCAAGTCTATGCATGCAGACAAATATATGTTGGTCAAAACGCACTCTCCACCCGACTCCTCATCAGCCATAGTTTTTATTTTACTTTTATTTTTACATGACATTTTTATTTATTTTCTATTTCGTCATACTAAACCTAGGCACGCCTATTTAAAACAAGCTTTCTCCTCCTCTCTGACCACTAGTTACCCAATTCCTTCAATTGAAGCCGTTGTACATTTGGGAACAGAACTTGCTGAATGGTTTCTTTTTCCTGGTCATACTTGCATCATTTCTATCTCTAACCTTCTTAACCTGGGCTTTTTCTAGAGGAGGCATAGCATGGAAAAATGGCAGGAACCAAATGGGTTGGGTCTCGATAGCCGGACCACGAGGCCTCCCTCTCTTTGGTAGTTTATTCAGCTTGAGCCATGGTCTGCCTCATCGTACCTTGACTTGCATGGCTTCTAGCCATGCAGCCACTAAACTCATGGCCTTCAGTTTGGGCTCAACTCCTGCTGTAATCACTTCTGACCTTAATATTGCTAAAGAAATCTTAACCTCTTCCCACTTTGCCAACCGCCCTATTAAGAAATCCGCTAAGTGCCTCATATTCAGCCGTGCACCAAATGGATCATACTGGAGACTTCTGAGAAAAATTGCGTCTGTTAATCTCTTCACTCCTAAACGCATTTCCGCACACGAAGATGGACGAATTGTACCATGATGTTGAGGTCCATTCATAATGAACAAACTCTCTGTAGAGTTGTTGGTCTAAGAAAACATCTTCAAGCTGCTGCTCTTATAACAATATCATGGGCAAGGTGTTTGGTAAGAGGTATGATACTGCACTATGTTTGTTTGAGTGGTCAGTATTCTAGTTTAGAAAATTGAGTGGCCTGTATTCTAGTTTGTTTGTTTGTTTTTAATCACATGTGATAATGAATCTTTTAAAAGTTCTCAATTTAACTTTGAAGCCTCGAATCAATGTAGTTATTCATCATTTGGTCTATGCATTATATTATGATAAAATTTTCGATAAAATTCTCAGTCATATGACTGACTTTAAAGTGTTGTTTTCATCAAAATATATCTAAATACCTAGCTAGGAGATCACTTTTTTTGTTCAACTATAGGCTATCTGCTCTTCATTTAAGGTTTCACATTCAGTTCCATCAAGAAGAGTATATCGCCTTGTTGAGCAAAAAATGTGATGTTGATTTTGTGTCATGGGTATATAGATGTATTTTGATGAAAATACTCATTTAAAGGTGGTCACTTGCCATCACATGACTAATTTTAACGAAATGCGATGAGAGGGACTAAATCTTCTAGGTTAGTTTATGATATTGGCACTAAAAACTCCTAGATTGTTAATATTTCTTTCTCTTTCTCCTTTGTTGTTTTCTGGGCTTGTTTGGGAATACTTCTTTAGGAAGTACTTCTGCTCATAAGCGCCTCTAACAAAAGTACTTTTATTATAAAAATCTTGAATTTTGGTAAAAAATTAAAGTGCTTCGTGGAAAAGCACTTGAGAGTGTTTCTTGAAGAAGCACATAGCAGCTGCTTCTCTAGGAAGCGCTTCTATGACCTAGAAGCGCATCTAATTTTTTCTACCAAACACTGTCAGAAATGTTTTTAGTTATTAGAAAGCGTTTTTGGCCCTCCCAGAAGCACTCCCAAATAGGCAATTCATTTCCTTATGTCTACAAAATTTCCTAAAGTGTGTCTACACCTATTGAGAATGAGCGAAGATTAACTGAAGCTTTGTAATTTTTATTTCTCTCCTTTTATTTATGTATGAGTTGGGTATCTTGATATTGGGATTTATTCTTTTTTATTTATTCTCTTATTGGAATATAAATGATACACTTCTGATTTTTTTTCCATTAATAATAAAATATTAATTTGAAGTGCGGAACAACAAATAGAAAATTTGAGCAAAAGCTAGGCCCGTAATAAAAGATAAGGCAAAAAAGAAAAAACAAACTACTTGCAGATTGAATAGAGTACCCAAAGAAAGCTTAGAGCACAATGGCAAGGAGAGAGACAGGAAATTTTACCTTGATTTCTAAAGAAAAGAATCAATAAATATGGGGAATATTTGGCAAAAGAAATAAAATGGTGAATAGGCATTGTGGGTTAGTTGGGGAAGATAGAAATTTGAACCCGAAATAATATATTATAGGAAGGAGAAATTATAGAATACTACGGTAGTATGGTCACGTAGTACATATTGTACACGTATTATAATTTGGGTGGAAGACATAGTTTATTTTCCCTCCTTTTAGGGAATAGTATATATAAGTATCTACTTATATTATAACACATATACAAAATCTACCACATGACCGTACTGCCATAGTATTTTATAATCTCTCCCTAGGAAGGACTCACTTCATTTTACCAAAAAAAGAAAAAGAAAAAAAAAGGAAGGAGCTCACTTCATTTTAGGCCTAAACTTGATCAAACCTGGATACACGTGGGTCAATACAGGCCTTAGATTACATGGAAATTACTTGGTTAATGTATAAACCTGCTTTTGGGATTCGGGTGCATAAAGTGTAAAATAATGTGCAAGTTATGTCGACCAACAAGGTGGCAGTTCAAGTTGCCATTTTCGAATATGATTAATATTTCATACAAAAACAAAAACAAAAACATTCAAATTTTGAATCCCAAGTCATATGAAACCGTGTTCCACTTGTTCATAGCTCGCCTTCTCTTCCCCTCTCCCAAAAAAATAGCCAAATGTGGTATAAGATGTTATGGCTTTTCATTGGTTTGCCAGTGTGGCATATATGCTGAGAGTGAGTGAGTTTTAGTGAAGAATAAAGCAGCTAAGGTCGCATTAAAAAAAGAAAGAAAAAGCAGCTAAGGTTTGTCTAGCTTGTGTTGTTTACCCTTAATTATGTAGAAAAATTGGTGTTTCAGCTGCTAGCTAGATGCGTTGGTGTCCCTTTTGCTGAAATTTGTGTTTGTTAAATTGTTAGAAGAGAAAAAATAAATAAATAATTGTGTTTGTTAAGTTTGAGACAAAGGCAAACGCTAGCTACATCTATACTATTGGGTTTTCAACTTCAACGGTCCATGAACTCATACGCGATTTTATTTGGTCTTTGAACTTTTTTTAAGCTTTTCATTGCAATTAGGACTTTCAACTCAACCATCCGTTGTAACTAGGTCTTTCAACTTGGCCATCAGTTTGATGGTTAAAAGAGTCAAATTAGACTAAAATAATTAAAAATTAAAGTAAGATATTATTAATATTAGAAAATGAAAAATAATACAATATATTGAATCAGGACAAACACCTCAACTATACAGACTAGGAAACCAAAATCAATTACAGAGGATTATTTGCATAATTGAGAGGAGATCACGACTTCATTTTCGGCTTTCCTTATATTTACACCCTCAAATGAAGTTGTGGTTGAGGATAGGGGTGGACACAGTTCGGTTTGGACCGGTTTTTGTCTCAAATTAGAACTGAATCCAATATTATTTATCCGGTTTAGTTCGGTTTTGAACCAAATTATTAAAAATATTATTATTTAATTATTTTTTAATACAAATTTCAACTGAAATTTATTTTTTTGACTTGAAAATTAACTAATTATTCAATTTCATATAAAAATAAATATTAAAGCTAGAAAAGAAAGATGTTTTGAAATTGAACTTGGATAAATAGTAGTTATGAGATTAAAAATATAGGAATGAATATAAATAAATATTGAAATTATATATTTTTTTAATTTGACCGGTTTGGTTCGGCCCGGCTTGGTTCGGTTTTTAACCGGTTGTTGACTTTTTGGTCAACTCGGTTTTTTTCGGTGTGGTTCGGCTCGAATTTCCGGTTTGTTGGTTTGAATGCCCATCCCTAGTCGAGGACTCCAATCTTAGAATGGAGAAGGTGGAACCTCTGGCGAGAAAGCGGCTTCATCAAGGCATCAACTAACTGATCAAGTGTGGTAACATGCGCAAACTTGAGATGATGACAAGATCACAAAAAAATTGAAGATCAATTGCAATGTGTTTCAAATGGGAACGCAGAACATGGTTCGCACAGAAGAAAGTAGCACCAATATTGTCACATGCAATCACAGGAGGGTAAGGGAGAGACACACCCAATTTACGAAGTAAGTTGTGCAACCAAGAGAGCTCTGCAATGGTGCAAGCAATGACTCGATCACTAGGCCTCAATGGAGGAACGTGCAACGGGAACTCCAAGATATCAAATTGCCCTCAAGAAAAATTGGGTAAGCAGTGGTGGAGATGTCATCATCATGATTTTCCACCCAATCTGCACCAGAGAAAGCATGTAAAGATGAAGGCCATGATAAATAAATACCCTTGAGATAGCGAAGCAAGCGTTTGAGTGTAGCCTAATAAAATAGAAATCAAACAAAAGAACCCTAAAAAAAATAAAGTCAGTCGCAAGTCTAAAAATTGCAATCGGTACATAAACCCCAAAAAACAAATTAGCATACAGAGAAAGTGAAATAGATACCTTGGATGGGTCTCTGAAACATTGTTGGATTTGTCACTTGATGCTCACCAAATCCTTGTATGAAGTGGTTGCCAAATCGACCTTTGATAGAATTGCTCAGAACCCAAACCCTTGAGCCATTGCAAGGAGGGAGAGAAGAGTTCGAGATAAGAGACAACTGAAAGCCAGCTATAGGGAACAGTGTAAGTGTATGGATTTTGTAATTTTCTTTTGGCTTCCATTGAAAATTTTGTAATAGGTCAATCATTGTATTTTCTCAAGCTCTAGTTTAGATTAAGAATTACATCTATAGGTGTTCTTATCTAGCTGCATTATGATGGACAATAATGTGTTTGACAAAGGTAAGTTTTGCATTGCATTACATTGCATTAACTAAATTCCTGAAAATTTTGACTAGTCATCTTTCTTTCATATGACTAGTCAACTTTTGTAGTGTTAGGATTTCCAGCTCACTGTTTCCAGCTGGTCCCTACCCAATTGTTTTTTGTCTTATTCTGCGAAATTCTCTACTGCCTTGTATGATTTTAACCTAGGAATTTTGGTGTAAAAACAAGTGAATTCCTTATTTGGCAGTCGTCACTTTGGTGGGCAAGAATTGGAAAGTATCTTTGCAAACTTTCTCTTCTTCCTTAAGAGACCTTCATTTTTTCATCTTTGAGTTTTTCAAATTGTTTCTTTTTGAAAACTGCATTTGAAATATGAAAACCTCATCTTGCTCGATCAAACATTTTTCACATATATATATATATATATCTAAGTGAGATTAAAGATTGATTTCTTTAAGAGTATGGTTTCTTGAAGAAGTTGGTCATTTTTCATTTGAATCCAAATTTCGTTTTTGTTTGAGTTGGAGCCATGGGATGAAAGAGCTGAAGAAGGAGCCGCCATTGCCATGAAGAACTAAGCTGCTGGTTTTGTTAAGCTGGAAAAGAAGATTGTACAAATGAGGCATAACACATCTTCCTAAATAGACCTAAGATTTCTTGAGCTTGCTAGTGTTCCTTTGTAAGAATCTTTTTTCTTAGTGAATTGGCTTGTCGGTTGATGACCCTCGGTTTTTCCCAATGGTGGGTTTCTGGGTAAACAATTTCTGGTTTGCATCTCTGTAATTTTCTGGGTTTGTGTTCTTGATAGTTGACTAGTCATCACATGATGTTCATGTATTCCTAGGTTTGTGTTCTTACGGTTGACTAGTCATCATTTTTGGTTGTTTGGTGTTTACTTGATTATGATGTCTTCACACACTTTCACCATAGTTGTTGCTAGCACAGGGGATGCCTAGATTGACGGGTCCTTCTGAGTGCCTAGGTTGTCACTAATAATTCTCTAGACTTGCATGTATATCTTGGTATGCTCTGTGTATGTTATTGTTTGTGGCAATTCATATCTGACAGTTGATTAGTAATAAGTGTATTTGGTCAAGGTATAGAGTGTGTGAAGTTTGTTGTGTTTTGGTTGAAATCATTTAAATTTACCCCTCGTCACCTAAGTACTAATTTGAATTGGTATTAGAGCGCTAGCTCTTAACATAAATAGAGAGATCCCTTGGGTGCTAATTGGTATTAGGTGTGTAGATATGAAAACTGATCAAATTGCTCTTTGCATTGATGATGAGCTTGCTTTATTTGTTAATAAATTTAGAAGGGTTGTCAAAGATAAAACCAAAGTCACTAGGAATTTTCAAAATCCTCCTAGTTCATCTACATGTGTGTCTCAGGACAATGTTCTTGAGGAGAGGAATTTTTTGGATTCTTATGGCTTTAGGGAGGACCAAAGTTTGAAGGGTTTTGTAAAATGCTACACATGTGATGGTGCTGGTCACATTGATGTGGAATGTGCAAATAACCACATGACAGAATCTAATGGGAGAGAAGAGTCAATTAGTGCACAATGGAGTGATAGTGATAGTGATGATTACGACAACTATATCACTTCATCTTATGAAGAGGCAAATAATTTTGGCCTTGTTGGTTTTGTTCATAACTCTGGCCTTGCTAGAGTTCATGTAGTTAAGGAAGGAAAATATGATTCAAGAAATGAATTTGTGTGTGGAGATGATAGGTAGGATGACCAGTCATACAGGAAAAAGGATGACCAGTCATATAAGGAACAGGATGACCAGTCATACAGGGAACTATGTGAAAAGTATAATATGTTTTTCAATGAAACCTATTATACTTTTGAATGAAACCTGTAATTTCAAATAACAGAATCAGATGATGGAAGAAAAGGTCAATAAACTTGATGAACTGAATGAAACTCTCAAAATGGCCAAAAAGAAGTTGAGTGATAGCTTGTATGTGAACGAAGTTGGCATGTATGAATTGTATCATAAATTTAGCACTCTTGAAAAAGAAAATTCTAATTTAATTGAGAAGTTGAATGTACTTGAAAATGTTAAATCCTTGTTTCTTCATAGACTGATTTTATTTGTGTTTGAAAAGTCATTAGTTGAGCATGAAAAGGTAGTCGTGCATGATAAGTTTGTGGTTGAAAATTCTGTTTTGCAACGCATGTTATTTTAGAAAGACATTGAGGTTCAAAACTTGTTTGAGATGGTAAAATCACTTGAAAACAACATGATTAAACAATCTGAATCTTTTGATGCTTTACAATTTGAAAATATAAGATTGGATTTTGTAATTTTCTTTTGGCTTCCATTGAAAATTTTGTAATAGGTCAATCATTGTATTTTCTCAAGCTCTAGTTTAGATTAAGAATTACATCTATAGGTGTTCTTATCTAGCTGCATTATGATGGACAATAATGTGTTTGACAAAGGTAAGTTTTGCATTGCATTACATTGCATTAACTAAATTCCTGAAAATTTTGACTAGTCATCTTTCTTTCATATGACTAGTCAACTTTTGTAGTGTTAGGATTTCCAGCTCACTGTTTCCAGCTGGTCCCTACCCAATTGTTTTTTGTCTTATTCTGCGAAATTCTCTACTGCCTTGTATGATTTTAACCTAGGAATTTTGGTGTAAAAACAAGTGAATTCCTTATTTGGCAGTCGTCACTTTGGTGGGCAAGAATTGGAAAGTATCTTTGCAAACTTTCTCTTCTTCCTTAAGAGACCTTCATTTTTTCATCTTTGAGTTTTTCAAATTGTTTCTTTTTGAAAACTGCATTTGAAATATGAAAACCTCATCTTGCTCGATCAAACATTTTTCACATATATATATATATATATCTAAGTGAGATTAAAGATTGATTTCTTTAAGAGTATGGTTTCTTGAAGAAGTTGGTCATTTTTCATTTGAATCCAAATTTCGTTTTTGTTTGAGTTGGAGCCATGGGATGAAAGAGCTGAAGAAGGAGCCGCCATTGCCATGAAGAACTAAGCTGCTGGTTTTGTTAAGCTGGAAAAGAAGATTGTACAAATGAGGCATAACACATCTTCCTAAATAGACCTAAGATTTCTTGAGCTTGCTAGTGTTCCTTTGTAAGAATCTTTTTTCTTAGTGAATTGGCTTGTCGGTTGATGACCCTCGGTTTTTCCCAATGGTGGGTTTCTGGGTAAACAATTTCTGGTTTGCATCTCTGTAATTTTCTGGGTTTGTGTTCTTGATAGTTGACTAGTCATCACATGATGTTCATGTATTCCTAGGTTTGTGTTCTTACGGTTGACTAGTCATCATTTTTGGTTGTTTGGTGTTTACTTGATTATGATGTCTTCACACACTTTCACCATAGTTGTTGCTAGCACAGGGGATGCCTAGATTGACGGGTCCTTCTGAGTGCCTAGGTTGTCACTAATAATTCTCTAGACTTGCATGTATATCTTGGTATGCTCTGTGTATGTTATTGTTTGTGGCAATTCATATCTGACAGTTGATTAGTAATAAGTGTATTTGGTCAAGGTATAGAGTGTGTGAAGTTTGTTGTGTTTTGGTTGAAATCATTTAAATTTACCCCTCGTCACCTAAGTACTAATTTGAATTGGTATTAGAGCGCTAGCTCTTAACATAAATAGAGAGATCCCTTGGGTGCTAATTGGTATTAGGTGTGTAGATATGAAAACTGATCAAATTGCTCTTTGCATTGATGATGAGCTTGCTTTATTTGTTAATAAATTTAGAAGGGTTGTCAAAGATAAAACCAAAGTCACTAGGAATTTTCAAAATCCTCCTAGTTCATCTACATGTGTGTCTCAGGACAATGTTCTTGAGGAGAGGAATTTTTTGGATTCTTATGGCTTTAGGGAGGACCAAAGTTTGAAGGGTTTTGTAAAATGCTACACATGTGATGGTGCTGGTCACATTGATGTGGAATGTGCAAATAACCACATGACAGAATCTAATGGGAGAGAAGAGTCAATTAGTGCACAATGGAGTGATAGTGATAGTGATGATTACGACAACTATATCACTTCATCTTATGAAGAGGCAAATAATTTTGGCCTTGTTGGTTTTGTTCATAACTCTGGCCTTGCTAGAGTTCATGTAGTTAAGGAAGGAAAATATGATTCAAGAAATGAATTTGTGTGTGGAGATGATAGGTAGGATGACCAGTCATACAGGAAAAAGGATGACCAGTCATATAAGGAACAGGATGACCAGTCATACAGGGAACTATGTGAAAAGTATAATATGTTTTTCAATGAAACCTATTATACTTTTGAATGAAACCTGTAATTTCAAATAACAGAATCAGATGATGGAAGAAAAGGTCAATAAACTTGATGAACTGAATGAAACTCTCAAAATGGCCAAAAAGAAGTTGAGTGATAGCTTGTATGTGAACGAAGTTGGCATGTATGAATTGTATCATAAATTTAGCACTCTTGAAAAAGAAAATTCTAATTTAATTGAGAAGTTGAATGTACTTGAAAATGTTAAATCCTTGTTTCTTCATAGACTGATTTTATTTGTGTTTGAAAAGTCATTAGTTGAGCATGAAAAGGTAGTCGTGCATGATAAGTTTGTGGTTGAAAATTCTGTTTTGCAACGCATGTTATTTTAGAAAGACATTGAGGTTCAAAACTTGTTTGAGATGGTAAAATCACTTGAAAACAACATGATTAAACAATCTGAATCTTTTGATGCTTTACAATTTGAAAATATAAGATTAGAACATGAACTTGAGTTGGAAAAAGAAAAGATTCAAGGTTTAACCATTGGTGCTGAAAAGATTAATAAAACACTCAATTTGGGAAAATTGTTTGGTGATAAAAGAGGTTTAGGATATATAGATAAGTCTTCTACACCTTCATCATTTGAGACAATCTTTGTCAAAGATGTGTCAAATCAAGAAGCTTCAAAATTGGTTCATGATCTCAACTTGGGTTTAGATTTCACAGTCCAATTTTGTGCCTACTTGTCACTATTGTGGTGTGAAAGGACACATTCGACCTGGGTGTAATATTCTAAGGATTGAGTCTCAAGCTACCAAAGAAAATGAGTTTAAGAGTCATGTGTCATCTTGTAAAGGGTATGTGGCTATAAACTCAAGGGTTTGTACAAGAGATAAACACTCTTCACATGCAAAATTTGGTTTCCAACAACCAAACATGCCATCATTGTGGCACATTAGGACACATTAGACCAAAGTGTTTTGAGCTTAGGAATTTTGAGCAAAAGCTTTTTGTTCATTTCAAGAAATTAAATGATGACTCACTTCAAACTCAAGTGAATGATCTTCTTTATAAAGAAGTCAAAATTCCTGAGGTGATTTCTTTGCCTCATAAAGTTTCAAAAGTGAAGCAAGTCTGGATCAAGAAGGAAGACCATGTTCTTCCTCATGTTGGCGACTAGTTTCTTTGTCTTATGTATCTAGGCCATTCTCATGTTTGTGTGTGCTTTATGGAGTTTAGATACATTGTCATGCATATGCACCGTACTTGTTCTTTTATTTTATTAGGTCTTATTATTATTATTTTTTAAATGTGGTCATTGCATGCATGTCTTTCAATCATCTCTCTCACAGTGCTTTGAATCTTGGGTGATCAACAAAATTTCATGTTCTTTTGAGCTTGTTCACATTTATCTTGTTGGTCTTGTCCAAACATTTTTCCTTGGTGGTGTTGAGGCCCAAAAAATCCACGGTTGGGTCCGAATAAATTCCTGGCCCAAAACGACACATTATTGAGAAAAGACCCAATTTGAAACACACAAAAGTCCACCATGCACGTGCCATGCCAAATAAATAATCCGTCAAGCTAGGAATCGAGATCAAGAATATAAAATGCATTAGCTCTGCAAATTCATGCTAATTATCCTGTCAAGCATCATAATTAAAAAGCATGCCAAGCAAGAAATTATTATTGCACACCCAACCACGCTACAAGCCTAAGTGGGCCCAAGCCACTCGAATACCCGGGGCTTGCTTGAGTGAGTTGTGGTATGGATGGTAATGAGTTATCATGAGGCCCATTGATGGAAAAATAAATGGAGGTTCCGAGTCGCTTGGGAGCCTCAGAATTCAAGCCTATTTCTTAGGCCCAAAAATGTGGATAAGCATAAGAGAGAAAATATCTCAACCAAAAAGCCCAACCAAAATTGTCCACTATAATTAACCAATATAGCCCAAAACTTGAGGAGATAAGCCCAGTTCTTTGGTAGGTTGACTTGCCATCTTAGAAAGCCCATACAATTAGAAGTAAGAAGTAGCAAAGGCTTCAGCATTTGGTTGAAAGACAAAGCCACGGAGGGGCTTGGAAGACCACGTGGGCTGCTGGGAGGGAATGAACAAGTTTTCAAGCAAAACATCCAAGGGACCAAAAGATATTGGCGTGCAAGAAGTCACCCTTTGAACCAGCATGTATACCCATTTCTTTTCTTCTTCAGATCTAACCATGAAGGAGGGAAGGAAAGAGAAGAAGGGAGATATATGAAAATATGAATTCTTCACTAGGGCAGCTGCGGGAAAAGGACCTTGAGCTCTCAAAATCCCTGATTTTGTGCAAATGAGCATAATAGGTTTCACCAAAATAGGATGACTGAAGGGATGAGGGGAGAAAGGAAGGGAAAGACTTGGTAAAATGGGATGGAAGCCATGAGGGTTCTGGGAAAATGATGGCTTCCAGCGGCTATAAATAGGGCCTTTTCTACCCAACGAAAATCATCCACAACCAGAGAGCAAGCTTCCTCTCTTACTTTCAAAACCAGCAATTTTCGTGCTTAATTCATCTCCTTCCTCCTTAATTTTCCTTCTTGGCAGGCTGTTCTAACACTTGACAGAACCTCTGTCAAGCTGCCGGAAAAGCACTCAAACCACCATTTTCTCTCTTTCCTTCATTCTCAACCGAACCTCTCTGCAAAACCCTTCTCTCTCCTACCTTAATACCCCATCTTTCCCGTAGGAACACTTAATTTTCTCTTCAGTGCTAAACTCATGACAACTTTGCTCCCATGCCACACGCTTCTCATGCCAAGCTAAGATTCTACTTGTAAGCACTAAGAATTTATCTATAAGCATCCATTATTTTCGTTGGTGAAGGTAACCAAGGTGTTTCATGAGGCTTTATTATCCTTTCAAAACATTTTGGGGTCTGATATTTGAACTCAAACACAGTGGGTAATTTCATTCATTTTGCTCTTTACGGCAGCCTAACCCAACCCATTTGTAGCTATCACAAGAAAAAGGCCCCTATAGGTGGCAAGGAATACATCCTAGTCTTTGAAGATGACTTCTTTTGGTTTGCATTTGTCTCATTCTTGAATGATAAGTCTGAATTTTTTTTTCAAAAATTCAAATCTGTGTGTCACTTTCTGCATAACGAAAAGATGATTGGTCATCTGCCTCTTCTTAGAATTAGAACAAATCATGGTTCTAAGTTTGAGAATTCTCAGTTTCTGAAATTTTGTGAGGAGATGGGAATTAAGCATGAGTTCTCTGCAACTATTACACCTCAGCAAAATGGTATTGTAGAGAGAAAGAAGAGAGTTCTTGTTGAGATGGCTAGGGTGATGCTCAATAGAAAAAATCTTGCTAAACATTTTTGGGCTGAAGCTGTAAATACAGCTTGTTACATCTCAAACATGGTGCCTTATTTTATAGTCTTTAGTAGCACTTGTTATATCTTAAGAGATAGGGAGCACCTTGCTAAGTTTGACTCTAAAAGTGACAAAGGAATATTTCTTAGGTATTCCACTTCAAGCCAAGCCTATATAGTATACAATTATAGGACCAGATCCGTCATTGAGTCCATCAATGTCAATGTTGATGGTTTTGCTTCTTCTACTGAAATGGCATTAGATGAGGATGATATTTTATCTCCTATGCTTGAGGGAGAATCCCCTGGTCTGGATCTTGTGGTTGACCTGTCAACTTTTGGCATCCCAGTTGACCTGTCAACTCCTGACAATTCTGTCTCAATTGAACCGCCAACTTGTCATTATCAACCTCAAAATCGCAACTCATCTTTCCTTGTTGACAGCTCACGGACTGCTGGTAGACCTGACATTTCTTATAGTGTAGAAATTTGTCCTAGTTTCCAAAGTGATCCCAAAGAGTCTCATTTGTTGCTATCAAAAGAATCATAAAATATGTGAGTGGAACCATTGATTTTGGTTTGTGGTATACCTACGACACTAGTGTCAATCTTGTTGGGTATGGCAATGTCGATTGGGTTGGTTGTAGTGATTATAAGAATAGTACTTCAAGGGGAGTCCTTTATGTTGGCAACAATCTTGTTGCTTGGTATAACAAAAAGAAGAAGAAGTTTGTGTCATTATCCACTACTAAGGCTGAGTATGTAGCAACTGGAAGTTGCTGCACACAACTCCTCAGGATGAAACAGATGTTGGAAGACTATGGTCTTTCTCTATTATCCTTCTTAATTTACTGTGATAACATGAGTGCAATTGATATATCCAAAAATCATGTTCAAAACTCCAGAACTAAGCATATAGACATATGGGTGGCATTTTAAACCGAAAAACTGAAAAACCGCTAAAACCAACCGACAATTTACCGCAATGAAACCGCAATCACTGTAAACTGAACCGCATTTGCGGTTGTGGTTGCGGTATTTGATTTTCAAAACTTGCGGGTACCGCAAACCACAAAGTATAGCCGCACGGATGATGAGGTTGAATTCTACAAGGAAATGGAACATATGACAACTTGTAAGTAATTAGTTTATTTATGCTAATGTTATTTATGCTTCTTCTTATAATAAAATGTACTAAACTATGTTGTTTTATTTGTAGATAACATTGGTGCTCAAACAACACAACGGGGTTCTTCAAATCCACTCACCACCAACACTTGAGTTTGTAACTTTAGTTTGTAACATTGGTGCATTACATTTTCCTTTTAGTTTGTAACTTTAATTAACTTTGAATTGGATTTTTCTTTATGGTTGTAACTTTAATTCATTTTGCTTTACATTTTCCTTTTGGTTTGTAACTTTAAAGGATTTGGAATTGGAATGCTTGAGAAGTTTAACTTTAATTGGAATGTTTGGAATTTTAATTTTAATTTTCTTAGGTTGTGAATGCTTGAGAAGTTGAGGAGATTGTGAATTTATATATGCTTGAGAAATTGAGGTTGTGTATTTCTTTATTTAGGTTATGAATTTATATTTTTGTGAATGCTTGAGAACTTGCGGTTTTAAACCGCAAAACACGGTCGGTTTGTGGTTTCAAAAATCACCAAACCGCAAATAGTCAGTCGGTTTGCGGTTTGAGTAAAAATTCGCGGTTACCGAACCGCAACCAACCCTATATAGACATTAGACATCATTTTATTAGAGATCTTGTGGAATAGCTTGCAGACATACTCACTAAGGCTTTGGACTTTTAGAAACATGTCACCTTTAGATAGTCCGTTGGCTTTTACTCAATTGATTGATGAGCATGTTTGTTCCTTGTCTTCAGCACATTCCAAAACAGCTGATGAGTCATCTTGCATGTAGTTGACTAATCAAGTTCTTTTTTTTTTTAATAAAAAAAAATATTTTAAAATTGATATGCCACTGTTTCACATCTATCATCTTTGATGATGTGAAGGTTGAATGTTTTTGTGCTTTGCCTGACTTGTGCTTAATCCCCTTTCTTGTTTAGAGCTATTAGATGAGACTTAAATCGTGCTATCTTATCCTCTAGGTGAGCCAAGTGTCTATGCTTCATGTTGGAATGTCATTGTTATCGTCTCTTAGCTTATCTCACTCTCTTAGCCAATCTATTCAATATATAATTTTTTTTTTTAAAAAGGGAATTGTGGCTAATGTAATCACGGCTCTAGGAAGGTATAAGGTGATATGATTGAAGCATCTAGAGCAAAGAGCGGTAAAATTGGGCCATTCAAGCACTTATTTCTAGGATGTGCAAGTGAAAAATAAATCATCAAATATTTTGTCAATAGAGAGTGATGATACTTGAACTTTGAGCCTATACTCTGATTATGTCATAAAATTTCATTGTATACATGTCTCTCCAAGAAAGATAAGATATTAATCTCTAGTGTCCCTTGGCTCTGAACCTCCCTTTTCCAGAATATGCCTTGTCTCTGAGCATGAAATGCACTTCATATTCTCTCTCTCAGAGTTGATTGTCAATGTAAACTGCATATGAATTTATTCTTTACTATCTTTCTTTTCTTTTATTTCTTTTAATTCATGTGCTTGAAGACTTGGTCTAGACAATGTTTGCTAAAACATCCTTGATCACTTGATATATCTGTTAGTTCTTTCGTGTGAATTAGTACAGTTCTTAGTCTTCCACAGAGTCGATACTAAAATTGCTGTTTGTTATGATATTGCTTTGGTTCACTAGTCAACATATGCTCACGCTGATTGAGGTTGACTAGTCATGCTCATGTTGATGATTCTGATAAGTCTGCTCGTTCTCTAGTCTTTTAGCTAGAGTTATGTTATAGGATGTGCCCCAGATAGGGGGAGTATTTTTGGACAGTTTGTGTGGTATATTTTTGTAATCACATTGTGGGGATCATTTTGCTTGGGTACTCTGTGCAGCTTGATAAGGGGAGTTGCTTTATGTTGTTTTGAACAAGTGATATTTGCTCTGTAATCAACCTATGCTATGTGCTTGTACTTTTGTTCAAATCAGATTATCTGCTTTGTGTTTAATCCCAATGTGTGTTGATTCTCTTTCTTTACCATTTTGCACTTTCCTTATCAACAAGGGGGAGAACATTCTCAGCCCCATATTGCATATTGTTTCAAATTTCTGTAATATAATATGCTTGTTTTTGTGCCTAGGAGACTGGTTGTTGTTGCAGGTACTTTCATTCATCATCTCTATGGATTGGTATGGGTTTAGTGTTTTTAGAGAGTGTGTTGTCAGGAAAGCCAAAATGGGGGAGATTGTAAGTGTATGGATTTTGTAATTTTCTTTTGGCTTCCCATGACAATTTTGTAATAGGTCAATCATTGTATTTTCTCAAGCTCTAGTTTAGATTAAGAATTACATCTCTAGGTGTTCTTATCTAGATGCATTATGATGGACAACAATATATAGATATAGTCCCTTTTTATTGAGGGTTCCCTAAGATTTTTTTTTTCAACAATCAAAACCATCTATTTTTTAAGTCTACATTCATAGATCATCCTTGCAAAAAATTAGACAAATCAGAAACTATTTTGACATCCATCGTCATCCAATTGTATCCTACGGAATCAGTGAACACGGTACTTCAAGAAATTACTAAAATTTCAATAACTCAATTAACTGGTCAAATGATATTAGATTCAAGTGATTTTTTGTAGAGATGATGTTTGAATGTTATCTATAAAATAAACGGTTTGCATTAGTGAAATACAATATGGAGTGGGTCCTACAAGGATGTCCCTAAAATAATCTTACTCGGGGGATCACTAAATGGAAGCTATATATATATATATATATATATATATATATAACATACTTATTTAAAGATCATCTCTACAAAAAATTACTTGAATCCGATATCATTTGGGTACTCATTTGAGTTATTGTAATTTTAGTACTTTCTTGAAACACCGCGTTCATTGATTTTGTAAGACACAATTGGATGTTAAAACGGTTTCCGATTTGTCTAATTTTTTGCAAGGATGATCTATGAATGAAGACCTTAAAAACAGATGGTTTGGATCATTGGGAAAAAAATTGTAGAGTACCCTAAAGGGCGTCCCTCAAATAAAATTATTTGAGGGATCCCTCAATAGAAGAGGACTGTATATATATATAATAAGGAGGACTCAACTAACAACCCCCCAATCCGGCCACATTGTTACAAAACCCCAAAGCTCCAACAACCCAGCCGCCAAGCTTTAACTTCCCGCCGCCAATCTCCTCTCTGTTCTAGTCGTTACAATCCCTGCCACTGCGAGCCTAGCCGTCAAGCTTTAGGTTCCAGCTACTCCAGCTCCATCAAACTCGACTGCCAAGCTTCAATACCCCGGGCCGCTCTAGCCTTACACCCCAGACAGTTCATCTCAATCCCGACCATTATTCTTCATGCCCAGCCACCATTCTCGAACCAGGCTGTTTGTGTTTTCGAAAGATAGAATTGTATTTTTCAAACAGGGTGGAAAGATAGAATTGTATTTTTCAAATTTACATGGTGGGTGGAAAGATAAGGTGGTGGCGAAATAGGACAGGGGTGGAAATAGAACTCTAAGAAATAGGACAGTCTATATTCCATATGTTCTTGTGTGATTGCAAACCTAAATTAAGAAACCTAATTGAATCATATTTTGACTACCAGTGTGTATATATGTGTGTGCGATTTCAAAAGCAAAACTAAGTAAAAACTCAAACTAAAAAACTGTTGTCGTCGGATTTAGCTGCACCAAAATGGATTCAGCTGCATCCTCAACTTGTGATACTCGCAAGTGCACAAGCCGTTTGGTAATATAGCATATGTAAGTGTGAGGTCGATCCCACAAGGATTGATGATATATTGATTCAATTCGATTCCTTGTGCAAAACAAAAATAGAAACAAGATTTAATTGTAAAAACTACAAAGATTGAAAACATGAAAGAATGAAACACTACTACAAAAAGTGAAAAAGACGACCAGAAAACAACGACGGTTTAACACAAAACCATCGTTGTGTTTGAAAGACGATGGTGTTATAAAACCGCCGTGTATGAGTAACTTAAACACCCAAAAAATGGAGATTCCAATGGGTGTTTTTAAAAAAAGACGTGTCAAATTAAAAAAGCGTTGTCGTACTGAAAAGGTTTTCGTCCGAGTTAAACTTTAAGCCCAAAAACAACGGCAGAATGTATAAATCCACCGACATAGAAAGTAAAGACGACGGTGTGAAACAACAACTGCCGTTTTTACTCTGTAATAAACACGACCAAGTTTTCGTAATGTACAACAGCAGTAATGATATATTTTTCGTCTTATTATTTTGTAGTATAATACGACGGTATCTATAACTCTACTGTCTACATAAGTTTGTAGTAACCACGTCGGTTTGTTCAATTAACGCCGTGTAATAATATTTACCAGATCGTCAAGTTAAAATTATCGTCATATTTATTCACTGTATACGACTAACCTTATATGTAAACCGTCGTCTTAGTATTAAGTTTTTTACAATTTATTTCTTGGATTTTTGTAGCCTACGACAGTAGATCAACATAATGACAAGAATTGAGAAAAACCACGATGGTTTATATAGAAAACCGCCGACACAATCAAATTAGAATGAGATCCCAAAAGATATGAAATCTTACCAGAGGGAACTTTGTTCCTCATCATAATCAGACCACCAATGTGAGAGAAAGACAATATTTTAGACATTGATGACGTACATATTTTTGTGTCTTTCAGATAAACAAAAGCACATACGCATCAAAATCCAAAAAATTGCCTCTAAAATTTGAGGATGGCAAGATTTGGGAAAGACAATGTTTGAGATACACAAAGACACATACAGGTCAAAATCCAAAAAACTTCGCTCTAAAATTTGACGACGGCAGCCAAGACATTTGCTTTCAAAAAGACAGTTTTTTAGAAGTAGATGATGTGTGACTGTTTGTGTTTTTCAGATACACAGACGCGCACACACATCAACATCCAAAATATTGCCTCCGAAGAAAGCATGAAAAACTAAGGGCAAGAAGAAGTTGGAACCCTAATTGAAAACTGAAACTGAAAGAAAGCGTGAAAAAAACCCTTTTTATAAAAATAATCTTCAACATCCACATCGGTTAGATTAAACTTACAGTCATCTAACTAAAGTACTCCACGTCGGTACGTAACAACAAAGCGGTCGTATAAATGCAATAACCATGTCCGTCAGTAAACTAAACTCATTGACGTTATACAAACCACGTCGTTTATTCCTAACACAACGACGTGCTAACTTGTAATATAACTGCTTCAAAAGTAAACTTTTGACGTGTAGTGCCCAACTAACCATGTCGTTTTTGGAATTCAAAAAGTCAGTTGGCTTTATTACTAACCACGTCGGTTTCTATTTTTTTAATGACGTGGTAAGAACATACTAGGGTGGTTTTTGTCAGAACCGTTGTCATATTGATCTTTGGGACAATATATAAACTTTTTTGTCACCTGACCTAAACTTTTACGTTCTCTTTAAAATTTTCAGTTTTCTCTCAGTTTCCCTCTCATTTCCCAAAAATTGAGTGTCAGATTCTATTCATCTTCCTCATCTTCGTCTCAGTTTCCCACTCTCAGGTCATCTAAGGACAACGGTTTTGTCTTGTATTTGACGTTTCTATTAACACACCACGACAGTAATTAAAATCGTGCTGTTTCAATAGCACGGCTATTCTTAATAACCAACGTGGTGTGTTAATAAATACAACGTTTTAAAGATAAACCCGACGTCTGATTTGAAAAGAATGTGGGAGAGAGAAATCGGGGCGATTTTTTATTTATTTATGAACTTATAATAAGACGACGGTTTTATTTAATTCGCGTCGTTTTAATTATCTTACCACAACGTATTTGCACATCCACGTTTCTATAGATTAGCACGACGGTTTTGTTTTTGCGCCGATGTCTGAACTTTCATATTACATCATTTTTTTTAGCCAACCGTCGTAGTTTTCTTGCAGTTTGTATTTCTCTCTAAACATGGTTTCACAAAGAAGATGAGATTTACTTCAACCTCCGAGAATGACCCAAGCTCTACGACATTTGATGAGGAGACAAAATCGACTCACGATATCAACACAATGAGCCATGTTGTAAAAAGGAAAATCCAGAAGATTAAGCCTGTGGTTGAGTACAATAAAAGTGGTAGACCACATGGCAAGGCTGCTATTGAGAGCTGTTTCGGCACGCACCAGAGTCCCTTTTGTGGACAAGAAATAGACTCAATTTCCCAAGGACCTGAAGGAGCATATTTGGGAAGCTGTTCAAATGGTCTATGTTGTTGAGGAAAGGGGGCAAGAAGATGGTACTGTCGTCTGCCGCCAAAAAATGGAAGGATTTCAAGTCTACCTTAACTAGGCAGTTTATCCTTCAATTCGCAAATGAGAAGGAGAAGTTAAAAGAACCCCCTCAGCTTTATAACTTCATAGAGAAATCATAATGGGATGCGTTTGTAGCTTCAAGGTTATCCCCAGATTTTGAGGCTGTGCATTCTGAGCAGTCACAGAGAAGGGAAAAATGCGAGTACAACCATAGGTTGTCTCGAAAAGGATATGTTGGTTTGGAGGATCAATTGGAAGAAACCATGCCCGGTGAACAAATCGATCGATCTCTGTTATGGAAGAAGGAAAGAGAAGATAAACAGGGAAACATCCCTGATCCAAAGGTTGTACAGAAGGCAAAATTAATTGTAAGTCTCACTAACTCTATTTTATTTTTCATTTAGATGTCGATCTTTTTAGTAACCGTCGTTAGACGTCAAACCCCATGACGCTTTTTATTTACTGCCGTTTACAAATGATATAACGTCAATATTTTTATGAAGCCGACGTATGTATTTTCTTACTACAACGGTTTAAATTTCTGAGTTAGACGTGTTAAATTAAATTTTCAAATTTTCTTCATATTCATTTAGACGTCTTACGTTATAGTAACCGTCGTTCTAATGAAATACCATGACGGGTTTTATTTACTGCCGTTTACAATTTATATGATGTTGGTGTTTTTGTTAAACCAACGTTGATGGTTTTGTATTTCTGTGTTAGGCGTTTTAAATTAAATTCAAAACTTTCTTCATATACACACGCATGCACACGCACGCGCGCGCACACACACACACACACACACACACACACACACACTCTCTCTCTCTCTCTCTCTCTCTCTCTCTCTCTCTCTCTCTCTTTCTCTCTCTCTCTCTATTTCTCTGCAATTCGTTTGTACACTATTTTTGGAAAGCATGAATATTTTGGTTAAGATTTTTTTCCTCTGGATGTCAAATCTACGATGGTTTTGTCATGGACCGACATTAGAGTATATACAAAACAACGTTAGTCTTGGACCCGACGTGTTAAGCTATTTACTGCGTCTCTTTTTTAAATAACCCGTTGTCTTAACTTCTTTACCACGTCGGTTAATATTTTAATTAATTATTATTTAATTTGTTTTACTATTTGTTCACTCACTAACATACTCTCTATCACTTTTAGGATGATTTGAAAAAATAAGACCCCAAGGGCACTCTGATTGTCTCTGGGAGCAACGACATTCTGACCTTGGATTTGGGAACCCCTGAGCATGGTGGGAGAGTCAGAGGTGTTGGAACTGGGGTTTCCCCAACTCAATTCTTCAATTTGTCGAGGTAGCAGAGAGTAAAATTGGCTGACAAATTGAAGGAAAGTGTTATGGAGGCAGTGTGAGAGGAAACCAAAAAGATAGAGGCTAGGGCAAAGGAAAGTGTTTTGGAGGCAGTCAGAGCAGAGAGGGAAATTTTGTTGAAACAATTTAGTCAACTAATTCCCAACTTTGATCCCAACTTGCTCAATAAAACTCCAATTACTCCAATTACTCCAATTCCTTTACCTCAATAGCAAAGCCCAAAAAATCAAATGTCTGACAAAGCAAGCTGCTCTAATGTGAAAGCCCTTGTTTTGGAGGAAGAAAATCCCACGAATGATGATGATGCTGTTGAAAAACGGCAAGATGAAACGGTAAAATCTATGACATTTGATTTTTTTTATTTTTAAATTTTAAATAGAAGTTGATTTCAACCGTCGTCTCAGTATTTTACAACGTTTGTTTTTATTTTACAAACCGTCGTCTATTTTATTAAAGCCCTTGTTCATTTTAATTAGACGACGTTAGAACATTTGCACAATGACGGTTGTCTCTTTACTGTCTTCTATAAATTTTACTCCGTCAGTATGTTCTCAGAACCGTTATGTAAATTATATATCACATCGGTTTTGTTTGTTTGTTAAATTCGTTCATTTTACTTGTTGTACAAACTAACATATATTTCTTTATTTATTTCTTGTAGCAGGATCTGTCAAAGCTAGACATGCCACCTCCACTGTTAGCCTTATGCCAGTTTGTCCAGACCAAGTTGAAGCCTACTAAGGCCATCTCCAGCCATATGGCTAAATATAGTCCATGAATAAAAATTTAGCCTCCCAAAATATTAAATTTTTAAAAAATAGTGCAGGGCTAAATTTTTCCATCTTCAGCCATGCAGGGCTATATTTTATTATTTTGAGAAAGGGAAGTGGGGAGTGCTTTAATGTTTGGTGGTTGAAAAGCACATAGTGGGGCCCACTATGAATTTGGCCTAGGCCAAAGCTGGGCTACATTTGGCCCAGTTGGAGGGCTAAAGGGTCAAATATGGTCCTCCAAATTTGGCCAAAATTTTATTTAGCCCATGACTAGAGATGAGTTTTGTATTATTTTAGGGCTATATTTGGGATATAGTCCATGGCTGGAGATGGCCTAAAGTGACCGTGAGAGTTCACATTCCAGAGGAAGTGTTTGGCACTGACCATGATACCTACCTCTTATGGGAAGATATTTTACAATTTGGTTCCATGACTGAGATCGGATCCACAACGATTGCAGTATACATGAGGTAATTCTAGAAATCCTTTTTTTTTTCTTTAAATTAAAATCTCATTTAATTGAATTTCATATATTTAGGTACCTATTTAAAAATGGCAAATATGGTTAACCTTGTTGGCCTTGTGGACCTTGGACAAATCAGCTCTCAATTTGGAACGTTATCTCACTGTTCAAAACATCTCTCTGACCGCCTGAAAAATGCAGATGATGATCAATTTTACTTGGTGCCTTATAATCCAGGGTTAGTCCCCTAACTATACTTGGTGCCTTGCAATTGGTTTGTAGTGTATTTAATTATATGGATCATTGTGTAGGGGTCATTCTGTGTTAATAATTGTGAGACCAGCTAAGGAGACGGTCTATTACATGGATTCATTGCCAAACCGTTATGTTGACAAGAACATGAGAAATATAGTGAATACGTAAGTTTCTTTATCAAAATCTAAGACTTTTTTATTTTTGCCTTCGAATGATACGGCGGCTTTTTCAAATACCGACGTTATAATGAAAATACAACGATGGTAATTTTTAATCGACGTTGTAAACAATATACAATGTCAGTATTTTCTGTGAACCGTCATCTTAATTGAAATACCACGTCGCTTGTGTTTTTCATTTAAGGACGTTTTAATTTTTTTATCTTCCCCTTTCTTTTAAAACAACTTTTGGTTATACGTCATTTTCGACTTCACTGACGTTAGAATGCTACACAATGATGGTTTTTATTTACCGACGTTTGAAAACGATGACAACGTCACTTTTTTATAAAACAATCGTCTTCATTTGTTTACCACGACGGTTAATATTTTCTATTTAGATTTTTAGTTTTGTCATTAACACTTTTTGTTTTCTTGAAACAGTTCGATCAAAATATATAACTCTCACGCAGGCAAATCATCACGTAAATCAGCCATATGGAAAAATCTACTTGGCACTCTTCGACAACCAACAAATGTAGAGTGTGGCTATTACGTGATGCGTTTCATGAGAGATATAATTCATGATCCAGGCCTAGCATTTGAGAAGAAGCTAATATTTAGGATATAATTTCTTTATTTTAATACCACGAATTTTTCTTTAAAAACAGTCATTTTAATATCTATAACACGTCGGTTTTTGTTCTTTATTTGTAATTTGACAAGAAAAATAAACCAATTCAGTATGTACAAGAACATATTGACGAAGTCAGGTTGGAATGGGCAGAATTCGTTAACAAGCAATTACAGAATAATAACTGATGTAATTTATTTTAACAATGTTTAAGTTTATTTTAATTTATTGACAATGTACATAAATATATTTTTGGTAATTAACACTGAACAATCATCAAAATAATCAATTTTTTTATAATTGTTTTTTGTGTTTAGCATAGTTATGTCGTTACATGAACTAAAATAAAAATGAATCATAAAAACTTAATTTAATTCCCCAAAACCAACATCTAATTCTGATTTACATGTCTATTATCTATAAACAATCAACGACATTTCTTAAAAACAACATGTAATGTGAAGAAACACGACGGCTTATATATAAAACTGGAATTTACGAAAAATTTGCATAGAGATACTACGTCCGTTTGTAAAACAGGAATGATGTGTTAAAGACGTACCACGTCGGTTACCGTTCCAAAGATGACGTTGTAAATGATACCCACGACAACATCTACAGAATAATCAACGTTGTAAATAATACCCAAGTCGGTTTTTATGAATGAGGTGACGTTGTAAATTACAAACCACGTCTATATGGTCTAGGACGACGTCATGTGTTGTTTAATGTCGTTGTAAATTGATATAGCGTTGGTTATGTACATTTGTCATTTCATTTTTATTTGACTTTTATATTTTATTTAATTCCTAATATTCATAATAAATTCAAAACATATTCCAAAAAATAAACTGACGACTACCATGCACTCATTGAAAGATTATCTCTCCCCTAAAGCTTAAAAAAAATGTAATTTTAAAAATATTTTTAATTGTATTTAATTACTAATATTCGTAATATATTAAAAAAAATCCAAAAAATAAACCGACAAATTCTATGCACTCAATGAGATAATATCTCCCCCCTAAAGGCCTGAAAATTTTAATTTTAGATTTCAAAATTACAAGTGATAACAAAAGTCAAAAAGATTTAGAGACAAATCACAAATAGTCATTATACTTTCCATAGCATAACCCTAAGGTTTATGTGATCCATTGGTGGTCATAAAATTCAAAATTATTTAATCCAAATTTTAGCCTACTAATATAGAAGGCATTGTTGTAAGGAATCCGTAGCAATTTTCGGTTCATTTTTCTCATACTTGTATATTTTTTATATAATTATTATAAAATTTAGGGTTTAGGGTTTAGGTTTTATTGAAACGATGCTGGTTTTGTCTCACTCTTCTTGGTCAATTACGCACGTTCGAATCCCAGGAAAAGCAAACCAAAACTAATTATTTCACATTTTACACGTTGGTTTCTTATAATGCGCCGTAAAAAGAGTTTACAATGTCGTGATCGTACCATAACCGTCATCGTAAACGACGACTGTGTTGTATTTACCGTCATCTTTGAAAAACGCGGTCCTTTGAAAATTTTCAAAATTTCCCTTTAACCCTAAAATATACATAAATTTATCTTAAAGTTTTCGTTCTCTGAGCTCTCTCTCAAGCAAGTTATTTTCTCTCATCTCTTTCTCAAGCATTTGTTATTTTCTCTCAGCTCTCTTTCAATATCCATGTAAGTATATTCTCTCAGCTCTCTCTCAATATTCTCTTACTTTGTAAAATCCATAAATGTTTTCGTTCGTTTTGATAGCTTTGGTTTCTTAATATCTGTTTTGGGAGCTATGAGTTCTTAATTGGGAGCTATATATGGGTTCTTTTATGTTTTGCTGTTTGCATTCTGTTAAGGGTTCTTGGAAAAGAAATGGGGATGGGAGATTTAGATTGTGATTTTTTTGTAAATCACGACAACAGTTGGTGGAACAAACCCACAAACCGTCATCTAAATTTTTATTATACATCAATTTTCCATTACTACCGTCATCTGAGTTGTTGTTTGCATTTGGTAACCTAAAGAAGATTGTTTCTCCATTTACCGTCATCGTTAGGCTACCAGAACTCAGACCTGGTTCTTCAAAAAGAAATACAAATAGCTGGGTTTGGGTAGCTTAAAGACGACGGTAAATAGATATGATGTAGTCTGAATCTGTTGTACACGACAATTATGTTGTAAAAACCATCGTCTGATTCTTGTTTATTTATTTTTTTAATTTGTTCTCTACTCTGTGAATATAGTAGTGTTCCATTGCTGGTGTTTTCACTTTATTATATATATGATTTTGTAGTGTGTGAGATGGATAAGTCATGCATGCATGCGGATAGAAGATCGAAGGTATATGAGTTAGGGGTGGAAGGATTTTTGAATTTTGCTGTAAAAAATCTTGGAAATACAACTCATATTCGTTGTCCATGTGTTAAATGTGGGAATATTCGATTGTTTGGGGTTGAAATTATAAGGGACCACTTATACTTTAATGGAATTGACCAAAGCTATAAGATTTGGACATGGCACGGAGAACCTTGGGAATGGACTACTAATGCTAGTAGAAATGTCGAAGCAGATGAGCAAAGTAGGATTAGTTTTGTTTATGAAGAATTAGGGATGGATGATAATGATTTAGGTGATATTGGATTTTATCCTTATGAGTTTGCCAACATGATTGGGGATGGAGATCAACCCTTGTACCCTGGTTGCAGCAGGTACACGATGTTGTCAGCTTTGGTGAAGTTATATAATTTGAAAGCAAAACATGGGATGAGTGATGGTTGTTTTACAGAATTATTGATACTTCAAGGAGATTTGCTTCTAGAAGGAAATACACTACCTTCCTCTATGTACGAGGCAAAAAGACATTGTCTGCTTTAGGGATGAGTTATGAGAAAATCCATGCATGTCCCAATGACTGCATCTTGTATATGAAGGATTATGAAGATTCAACTAATTGTCCTACTTGTGGTATCTCAAGGTGGAAGGAAGGCAAAGATTCTATCTTGAAAGAGGGTGTGTCAGCGAAGGTGGTGTGGTATTTTCCTCCAATTCCAAGGTTTAAAAGGATGTTTCAATCACATAAGATATCTAAGAGTTTGACTTGGCATGCTGCTAGAAAATCAGTTGACAGTCATATGTCTCAACTGGCGGATTTCCTGTCTTAGAAACTTGTTGATGATAAATTGCCCAAGTTTGGTAAAGAGCCGAGAAACTTAAGATTGGCTCTCTCATCTATAGCTTCAATTCCCACAGTTCTTTAAGTAGTAGATACAGTTGTTGGCCAGTTATCTTAGTTACATATAATCTCCCACCATGACTATGCATGAAACGGAAGTTCATGATGTTGACCTTATTGATTTCCAGTACTAAACAGCCCAGAAATGATATAGATGTCTACTTAAAGCCTTTGATTGATAATTTAAAATCTCTGTGGGATAAGATTAGAGGAGTGTATGATGCACATAGGAGAATACCTTACATTCAGAGGCAGTGTGCAGCTTTTAATGGGAAACCTGAATATGGCACGTCTCTCGAGCCATTAACCGGAGAAGAAGTGATGCACATGGTTGAAGATATTAATTACATATGGGGCTCAAAAAATGGGGGAAGTTTTGGTGAGAATGATGGTGACAGAGTTTGTTGGAAGAAGAAATCAAAATTCTTTGATCTCGAGTATTAGAAATACCTTCCTATGAGGCATGTCCTAGATGTTATGCATGTTGAGAAGAATGTATGCGATAGTATCATTGGTACATTACTGGAGATCCCTAGAAAAAATAAAGATGAGATTGCTGCTTGGTTAGATTAATTGAATATGAGGGTTAAAACTGATTTGCAACCCAAGTATGGGAAAAGACGTACTCACTTACCTCCAGGGCCTCGAAATTTGTCAGTAGCAGAGAAGAGAGCAGTTTGCAATTTTTTCTATGGTATGAAGGTCCCTGAAGGTTATTGTTCAAACATTAAAAATTTTGTATCTTTAAAAGATTCAAGACTTCTTGGACTTAAATCTCATGATTGTCATACCTTGATGCAACAATTGCTCCCTGTGGCAATTCGTTCTATTTTGGAGAAGCCTACAGGATATACAATAACTCGATTGTGCTTCTTTTTTAATGCAGCATGTGCAAAGATGGTAGATGTTTCCAAGTCAGATAAGTTGGAAGAAGATGTAGTAGTTACTTTGTGTTTGCTTGAGAAGTACTTTCCCCCTTCATTCTTTGATATCGTGGTTCATCTAGTAGTAAATCTTCTCAGAGAAGTTCATCTATGTGGACGAGTATATTTTAGATGGATGTATCTATTTGAAAGATATATGAAAGTGCTAAATAGGTATGTTTAGAATTGTACTCATCCCGAAGGTTGCATTGCTGAGCGGTATATAGTTAAAGAAGCTGTAGAGTTTTGCACTGAACATTTATCTAATATTAGTACAGTTGGAGTGCCTTCAAGCCAGAAGATGGGAGTTTGAAGCCATTATCAGGTTGCACAGTAAGCTTAGTTGATCGGGACTTGTTGAACCAAGCACATCTATATGTCTTGGAGAATACAGAGGAAGTCCTACCTTATATCGAGTACGTATGAGTTTTATTTTTCATCTATAGCCATTTTAAATTTTATTATTCATTATGTTTATCTTTTACACAAGGGACCATAATTCTTGATTTTTCGTGTCAATGTAGGGAACATATGATCCACATCAAGACACTTATCCAAAATTTAGAAAGAGAACAAAGTGGCTACAAGATAAGCACAATAGCACTTTCATTCAATGGCTACACTTTAAGGTATATATGTTATTGAATGACATATTCAACTTTTAATTTTCTTCCTTTCTATATGTTAGATTGATTAAGATACATATGATTAATTTGCAGGTTCAAAGTGAACTTAATGGGGAAGAGCATAATGACGTATAAGAAAATTTGAGGTGGCTAGCAGCTGGTCCAAGCATGGCAGTGCCATCATATAGGAGCTATCTTATTAATGGTGTTAAATTTAACACCAAGGCACAAGATGATGTGCGAACTGTCCAAAATAGTGGAGTTTATTTACTTGCACATACTATGCAAGTTGCTAGTGCCAAGGATAAAAACCCTATTGTCTCCAATATGGGTTTTTATAGTGTTATTCAAGAAATTTGAGACCTTGATTACCAAAAGTTTAGAATTCCAGTCTTGAGGTGTGATTGGATAGATAACAGTTCGGGCCTTGTAGTCGACGAACTTGGATTTACCCTTGTAGATCTGAGTAAAATTGGACACAGGAATTACCAATTTGTTATGGCTTCTCAAGTTAAACAAGTATTTTATGTTGACGACTCAATGCATCGTGGTTGGTCGATAGTGTTATCAATGCCTAATAGAGAATATAATGATGTTATTGGTGATGATGTGCTAGGTGATATTAGAATTGAGTGTGAGCCATTTATTAGAGGGATACCAAATGTAGACACATTTGATGACCTAGTGGATGAGTTCGGGAGTGAAAATATTAGAGATAGGTGTGAAGATATATGGATTGATTGATTGTTGTAATGTATGATATTAGTTATTCAATTAATTGTTTGACATTAATTAATAACTTTGTACTTCATTTTAATTCTGATCACATTTTCATTATGCAGGCTTTGGGAACAACAAATCAAAAATAATAAAAACTGGGTTAAAGGTGTAAAGTACGACGGTCCAGTAAAAAAATTGGAAAAACAGATGTGTAAAATAAAACCAAAGTCGGGTTCCCAAAAATGTCATGGAAAGAACATACAAAAGACCATAAACAAAAAACACCACCATCTAAAATTGAAAACACGTCAGTTTATTGAGAAATAAACTTCAGCGACCGGCTACAAAACAAAGACCGTCGTCTAAAATTGGAAATAAAGGCAGCTCAGTTCCAATAACTATCGTGACAGATTTTCTGCACGTCGGTTAGTCTAAAACAACGGATGTCTCAGAGAATACACACGTCAATGAGGGTTAAACAAGCGACTTTTAAAAGGACAACCACGTCATCATGTATTCAAAACCGACATGGTAAGTGATTACAACGTCACACATTTGGATCCTCATGACGTAGTAAAGTACTTAACCACGTCCATTATTTTAAAGCCTTTGACGTTGAAAATATAATCCACGTCGGTTCTTTTCCTGTCCACACCTTCAATATGTTTTGTAACGTCAGCCTTTGACAACAACCATTGTGGGTAGGCCTTGTTACGTTGTTATTAAGTAATATTGTGTCATTTTAAACATCTCATACGTCGGTTCTGCAAAAAAAAGCGACGTCTAACTCTGTCAAAGGGGCTTCTTTGTGTAATTTAGACAACGATTCTCGCAAAAAGAGACGTGGTTAAGTCATTTTATGGCCGTTACTGAGCGACAACTGATTTAAAAGTCTGGTGGTTTGTGTGCGCGTCGTCCTTTATCTTTTAGACGTCGGTTTCATTTTGTATTTATCCTCGATGGTTTTTAGGTTATCCAAGTTTGTTTTCCTTCAATTAGGGACGTGGATAATTATATGTACGTCAATTCTTGTTTGGATCTTGACATGTAACAATCTTTAGATGGCACAGTTTTCATAAAACTGTCGTCTAATGTTGTCGAAGATTTCATTTTAGGCTATATATATAGTTACACATCGGTTTGTAATAGTGTTGGACATTGAATGTGTTAACAACGTTGGTTAATAGCCGTCGTTGTTGGATGTACAAAAGATGTCGGTCGATTTTCCGTCAGTTTGAAAACCTTCTAGACGACAGTGGTTTCCCATTGTCTATTTCAATTTTGTAGTAGTGAAAAATAACTAACTCAAGCAAATAAGTTCCCAAGTTCAATTTAGATTAACAGATTGATTCTAGTTAAAGTATGGTGTCTGGCCCTAACCTTGTATTCCTAATTCCCTAATTTGATCATCTGTTGTCTAATCTAAATTAAGCATTAGGAATCCATTAAGCATAGAAGAAAATTTAAAACAACCAAGTATGTATCTAATCCAGATTGTCGAATTCTATACACACTATTCCCATTCATAGTTCAATTCGAATTAAAGCATGGTGTCTACTCTTAATTCAAACCAAGATAGCTAACATGCAAGCCTTAATGGTGATCAATCATTCAAAGAAGCATATTAACTTATAAGCATAATGAATAAGAACAAAAACCATACTTGAAACTTGGAAACTAATCAAACTTGAAAACTTAAGAAAAGAATTTACATTACAAAGAAAAATAAATTACAACTGAGAAGCAAAAGGAAAACTAGAATTGAGAACTAGAATGGAAAACTAAAAGAATTTGAGGGAGAGAAGAGAGGGGAGCTCTAGAGAAGTGTTTGAAAGCTCCCCACAGCCCCCCCCCCCCCTCGCCGCCTCAGAAGCGTGAGAACTGAAGATAGCGACAACTTTCATAATACCACAAACATAAAAATCTAATTATACAATTGAGTGCACTAATCACACTCACTTCTCCTAACACACTATTGCATTTGAAAACAGTCTCTCTTGTCTTTAGGCTTAGTGTTGCAGCTCCCACTTCATCTTCTTTTAATTCATTTGGCTAGCTCATGCATATGTCATGCATGACAATGCATTGCAGTCTTTTTTGGGCTTGTTCCTCAAATCTGAAAGATCTGGAAAAATATGGATCTTGAAGCTCTTTGTTTTATCTTTCCAAGTATATGCAGCCCAGCTCAAGGAAAAATCGGAAAGACCTTCAAATGTCATGCATTTGAAAACAGTCTCTCTTGTCTTTAGGCTTAGTGTTGCAGCTCCCACTTCATCTTCTTTTAATTCATTTGGCTAGCTCATGCATATGTCATGCATGACAATGCATTGCAGTCTTTTTTGGGCTTGTTCCTCAAATCTGAAAGATCTGGAAAAATATGGATCTTGAAGCTCTTTGTTTTATCTTTCCAAGTATATGCAGCCCAGCTCAAGGAAAAATCGGAAAGACCTTCAAATGTCATTTTTGGCCCAGTAACGCAAATACTGCTGAATTTGACCTTAAGCTGCCAAAACGAGTATAACTTCTTCCAGAAGATTTAGAATTATGAACCGTAAAATGCTCCATAAACTAGACTTCCGTATCTTTCCAATGATATAGGCCTCATTATCTGGTTCTTCCTGAGCTAGTACAGTCCAATCCGTGAAGTTGACTGATCTGCAGACACCGTTTTGTCCAAAATGCATTTAATGAGTCTCAAAGCTTAATACACTAAAACAAACACAACAGATATTAAAAGCACAAGTTTAACTCAAAAACATAACAAAATCATAAGTTAGCAAGGTACAAAATGATATGTAATTATAAACCGATCAAAAACCTAAGCGAAGAAAATAGTGATTGTTGTACATGGTGTGTTCTATTTACAGTTTAAATTTTGATGAGACTCTTGAAAAAATGACGATAATTATTTGTTTGTTTCAAAACAACTGAAGAATATGAACAAAATCAAGTCACAAAGTAAAGTTAAGAAAATTTTGATTGTCGCACTTTGTTGTCATTGTATATATATATATATAGTTTTTTTTAATACAAGTGATAATCTAAACTACAATGAAGGGGTTTCTTATATACACACTATCAAGGTGTCATGGGTGTTAAAACCAGAGACTACTAATTTGCACGTCAATGTCCTTTTTCATTAGGCTAGACCTTGTTAGCTATATGTCTATTTTAAATATTATATATATAACGGTTTAAAACTTGTAAATTTTTTGTAACTTTAGATTGATCTATTTATGTAGAACTCTATAGCACGAGTGCTTTGGTACAAATCATGCTCAAATCGGTGTTAAAATGAATTTTTTTTAAAAGAATTTGAATTTTGACTTTTTAATATAAATATTATGCAACTCAACAAATATCATAAAAGCAAGTTTTGTGATTGAGATTTCCTCTTTTTGAGAGTGAAGGTACGAGTCTCCTTGAAGATGCAACACGGTTACACGGCCGAAGCTGGTGGTCGAGGGTGCTAGCAATTATTGAGGTGTAATAAAAACAGCACAAAGAAAGCTCTATTAAAACTTAAAAAAGAAACAAATTTTAACGAGCATGCTGATAAACAGGTTACAAACTGGGGAATTAGTGTTTATTTTATTTATTATTAGACTCATTTCTATAGAATCTGGCTTAAGTGTCTATTTTCTTTCTTATTAAACTTAATCGTTAAAATCAGTGTCAAAATTTTAAATAGAGTACAGAAGGGTGCATGGAAATTGGGGCCATCAAACAGAATCCACCTAATCCAACCTAAAAGAAAAAAAACAGAATCCACATAGGGTAGAACCACGTCAACATGAAAGAATTATCCAACTGACCCATAGGAAGATGAAAATTTTCAAAATCTGGATAATCCAGGTTGGATGCTCAGAGATGGAGCAAGAAGTACATAAGCGATCCCAATCTAAATGTTCTACTTACAAAAAAACAATTGGTAGGCTATACATTACTGTGATGGCTATACCAATCCAGTATTTCACTCAAGAGGGAATGAAGAATCATAAATTATAAAGAAAAAAACAAAATTGCAATCAAAGTCCTCTGAGGGTTCTAAAGGCTCATTTGGAAGTGACCATAACTGATTCTGGCTCTCCCAGACTCACTTCCAAATAGCATAAAGATGGGTTCAAATGAATGTGACAGAGAGGGAGACAGAGAGTTTCCTGGTAAATCAATTTCGAGATCTCTTTGATAAATGGATATCACCTACCGGTTTGCCGTAGAAAAAAGGATTGTTGGACAATGGTACCTTGTGCAGCTTCTGATCTATTAACAACCTCACAAGAAGAGACAATGCCTCTAGATTGAGTCATTATTAGTTTCCTATCTTCAAAATCATGCTCATATATCAAATGGACCCCACATTTCTTCACCTCCAAACCAGTGCCAATGGTTTTAAATTCAAATTCAAGGTGACGACAGACGTTCTGCCATTCTGTACCAAAATACTCACCAGGTACAAAGGCGAACCAAAGATGGTCGGACTCAATCCGGCCTAATTCTTCATGGCAACCCAAGAAAGGAGACGAACCTGGTACGTCCAACTTATTGGGCTTAACTTCACAGCCAAGACTGGGGATTCCAAACTTCCATCTGCCAAGCATGTTAGCTGTACAATATGGACGGAGAGCAAAAACAGCAAAAACAGCATATCCCATCCACTTATTCTCATACCAATGCTGAGACAGGTTCATGCTTACTACATGCCCTGAACTTTGACAGAAAAACTCAGGAATTTCGCTGCCAGGAATTATAGTTTCAAACCTGCATCCTGGAGAACAGTTTCCCTGTACCATAGAAACTGTGTTAAACAATTGATGTGAGAGAGGTAAGAGAAGAGAGGAGAGAGAGAATTTGTGGAATGGGGGAGCACCTTCAGGAACCTCCTCAGCAGAGTAAACACTATACTGTTGCAGTCTTGGTTGCCAACTAGTTTGGAGCAGTTAATAAAATTGAAGCATGAGTCCCCCATTCTGAACAAATTCGATGGACAAGACAGCTTTTCCTGTGAAGTACGGCTATCTGATCCAACACTGAAGTCTATACTTGAGGATAGGTCTGGTAATTTCTGAAGGCTCTTACAATCTTCCAGTTTCACACTTTGAAGCTTAGAAAGCTGTTTGGTGCTTCTGGGAAGTCCAGAACAATTGCTTTTACTCACGTCTAGTAACACTAATGAGACTAAGCAACCAAGATCATATGGGATTGTTCCATCCCGAAATTTGCAGCCACTGAGATTTAACACTGTCAAAGAAGACAAACCAGATAAACCTGGCAACAGCAAGCCCAATGGACCTGTTCTCTTTCTTGGTAGCCCTTTAAGAGATAATACTTTCAGATTCTCCAAAGAGAAAATGGGCAATGGTAGGTCACATATGGAGGTACCACCCACATCAAGCTCTTCCAAACACTTTATCTTCCCCAAGTTATCTGGCAGGTCTTCAAGTCTTGAGCATCCAAAAATATTGAGACTTTTGAGGGCCGTTAACTTGTGAATGTCACTTGGAAGACACTTAAGATTTTTGCAATCTCTTAGATTTAACAAAGTAAGAGCAGTCAGATGTTCAATTGATAAAGGTAATCCTTCAATATCAGTCTCATCTAAAGAAAGTTCCCACAAGTGGTCCATAGGTACCACAAAATCTGGAATTTTTGTAATATTTGAACAGCCAGAAAGAATAAATCTTTCAAGGGACTTCATCGCCATTGTGTCTGGAAGAACTTTAAGACTTGTGCAACCTTTAAGATTCAAGAGCTTAAGCCTTTTGAGCCCATGAATGGATGGGTGGATCTCCTCCAAACTTATACAACCTTCAAAAACTAATTTCTCAATGTTTGGTGTACCTGAAAAGTCTGGCATCCTGGTCAGGTTCTGAGAGTGGCTAACATTGATGGTTTTCAACTCGTATAAGTACTGTCAAAAAGAAAGAAACACAAACTTTGTAATTATTCAAATAAAATAATTGGTATAACAACATTTTGTTTGGTTTCCATGATTATACCTTGATCCCATACCAAATCTGTTCAATGTTGCCATAGCACAAGTTCAGTTCGTGAAGTTTGTTAGGTTGAAAACCTTGTGGGAGGGATTTTGCAGGATAATCACTCCACTCAAGATGAGTTAAGGCATCAGAAAGATATTCAGGGCCTTGGGCCATACCCACATTTTGAATTCGTAGAAATCTAACGCAAGGCATATTAGAGAAGGCCTTTGAGTTCCATTCTGTCTCTTCAAATGTAGGAAAGTCTATGTCTATACCTTGAACTGCCTTTGTTCCCTATTAACAAAGAATATTAGAATAAGTTGATAAAGAGGATATAGATTGATGATCAAGTAATGCGGTATGTCATATGAAATGATACTATATATGCTTCATCTTTCTACATAACCAGTTACCTTATTGTTCTCCAATACATTACGGATGTCATCAGGAACAGACAACCGGCTTCGCAGCCCAGGGTCCCCAGGAGACTCGGCACGAACAAGTTCTTCCCCAGTTTCTTGTATCAACCTATTCATCATTACTTTATTGTCTAGAATAGTTATGAGGGAATTGCTAATGAGGTTTTCTATTGCAATGCTAGGGCAACAATCATTACCATCGAGTACTTCTTCCACTCGCTCTTTCTCCATTCCTATAAAGAAACAAACAATATCTAGAAATATTCTCCTCTCATTGTCATCTAGGCCTTGAATACTCGCCTTGACTGCATCAGTTTTCTTTTTCTCAAGTGATTCCTTATCCCACTGGTATACACTTCGGCCATACGTTGGGTTCCCAAGAGAAGGGGAATGCAACTCGGTCCCTACCACTTTAACAATTAGTTCAATATCTTGTGTTTTGTACCTACACAGAAGAAATTAAACATTAATCTCACGACCGTATAAGAATCACAACAAGTAGTTTTTGTTCTTTGAGGTACTAGTGCACCAAGTCAAAACTGAAGGATGACTTCCACAACTAAAAGTATTATTCTTGTGAAGTCCAATGCTACTTGAGCAACAAACAAGCTGAGTGACCCCAGCCCAGCATCATTACAAAGCTAGAATAAATTTCTATATGTTATTATGGAAAATTGTGCACGTCCTACAGCTAAAAATGGCCATACCAAAGATAGCCAAAAGAAAAAACAAGTTAAAAACGAAAAAGCAAAGAGAGCATATGTATTTTTCGCAGTTGGAAAATCAAGTTGCCACTTGATATGAAATGAAAGTAGTGGAGGAGGAATAGAATTACTCACGGATCTAGTACGTCCCATCTAGGGAGATTGGCTACTGCAACAAGAGCAGCTCTCCAACTTGACACTTTCTCTCTATGGTCTATGCAAAATTGCAAATGTTTGGGAAAGGCGTTTCCGAAATTCTCACACTGTTTTTGTACCTCAGCTTGATCTACATCGTAGTAAACTGGCAGAACTTTCTGCTCCATCTTCTTCATGCATTCAACGATCTTTGCGAGTTCATTCAAACACCGTATTGAATGGGCGTATTTTCTTGAAAGAACAACGATCGAAAATCTTGAGTTTTCGATTGCTTGGGAATAAAATTCTTCTTCCATACTAAATCTGAAAGTGCCAATTCCTTTCCGAGTCAAAGCAGCATGTAGGGGATCCGTGAAACTCTTGGGCGTGTCTTCGCCGCTGCAACTGAGGAAGACATCACGTCTCCATCTAGGGTCTGTACAAGAAGAAGAAGAGGATGGCCTTGAGGCTGTTTGGGTGGCCATGGAAGTCAACTCAGCTGCTCAACTCTTCTGCTGTTCCTCATGGAAATCTAAACCGGCAAATAGTGAAGGAGAGAATGGGGCAGAGCGCAATGGTCTTTCCCCATGGAACCGTCGGATCAGCAGCAGTGAATCTCACCCGTTAGAGTACAAAACAAAAACCGCTTGATCATCACTGACTGTTTTTAGTTTTCTTCTTTTTTATTTGGGCTGTGTTTTCAGTTTGATAAATTTAGTCGTTGTGTTCACACATATAAGTTAATATGATCCTTTATTGTTAAAAAAAATTAAAAAAATATTTAATATTAATTTAAAAGTTATAATTATCTATATATATAAAGCAAAAGGCAGAAAATGATGAAATATTCAAAATACCAGAAAATGCCATTGGTTAATTCAAACATTAAGACTTAAAATTATTAATTAAATGAAGATAATATGGTAAATTTATATTTTTTAATATTTTAAAATTTTAAAATTAAAAAAAAAATCAGATAATAGATCCTACTTTTATGGAACTTAATTACCCATATTATCTTTTCTTAATTCTAAAAATAAAAGAAAAATGAAAACCAATTGGCACATGCGTAAGCATGTGTAAAGGGGCTAGTAATAAATAAATAAAAACTTTTAGAAATAAAAACTAGAAAAATGAAAAATATTTGCCACTATCAGTGCCTCCCCTTGACTGCCTACTCATCCCACCACAATTCTCTCCTTTCTTCTCTCTTTCTCCTCAACAACAACGTATCATTCGCCATGTCCACCTCCACCCCCAGCCACTTTCCCCACCCACACCACAAAACTCCTCAAGTCACACACATCACAACCCCAATCCATTTGACCCACTTGACCCCTAAGAGGATTTCCACCTATTTGCCATGGTAAAAGACAAGGGGAGTCAATGACTATTACTATTACGATAGCAAATGGCAATTACTATTCACTTTAAATTATTTTTATTTTTTATACTTAAACAATAACTTTGGATAATATTTTTCAGTTATCACGTGTCAATATTTATTATAAAATTCACATCTCATATTTCAGATAAAATATAAGATTTTCAATTGCTACAATTGCGCCACGTATAATCTCTATCTTCTAAATCCCTTCATCAAACCACAACCTTAACTCAAACCTCTCACACCTTATCATCGTTATTCCTTTGAATTCTCAGATTTTAGAAAACACATTCTATTGTCAGTGTCTTACACGAGGAGGTTGTTGGAGAAGGTAGAGCGAGAAAATTAAGAAAGAATGTGCAAAGTGCTGAATAAGAAGGGGAGTGGGAAGAAGATGATGATCAAGCTGCCATGGCAGTAGGTATGCTCCATCAATCAAGGCAACACCACTGTGGTTCACAACCCAGCCGTAGACCGAACATGGATAGGCTTAGGCGCTCTTGGGGGTAAGAATCTCTTGGAAGATTACTTTGTCCCAAATTCGTTGTACTCTAGTTTTGATTTTCGAGGGCGATATAGAATGCACCCACATTTGTTCAATAAAATCATGCATGATGTTTGCAATTATGACGCATACTTCGTTCATAAGTATGATGCTTCTAAGGTTTTGGGTCTTCTTCCTAAGCAAAGACTTACAATTTCTTCACGAATGCTGGTGTTTGGTGTATCTGCAGACCAAGTGGATGAGATTTCTAGGATTGAGAAATCCACTATCCTAGAAAGCTTGGTCAGATTCTGTGATGCAATCGAAACTATCTACACGAGGGATTACATCCGCAAACCTACGCCTAAGGACCTCCAAAGGCTTCTACAAAAAGCCGAGGTTTCCTATGCATGATTGGAAGTATCGACTGCATGCATTGGGAGTGGAAGAATTGCCCAACTGCTTGGCAAGGAGATTATGGGAATAGGAAGGGCCAAAAAAATATGATTCTAGAAGCCGTTGCATCATTCAATACTTGGGTTTAGTATGCCTTTTTAGAGTTGTGGGAAACGACCTCAATGTGCTCAGTCAATCCCCTCAGATCACATACGAAATCAACAATACCATCTACTTGGGTGGGTACTACCTAGCAAGCGAAATTTTCCCAAGGTGGACAATATTAGTCAAAACAATTTCCTTGACTAGACTCGACCCGAATTCCCCCTCGGAATCTGTGTCGAACCCTATTACCTGTCTGACATCCAACCGATGCCGGGCCTACTTACTAATTACAAACATCCTGTTCTCCTAAAACAAAGGAAAAGAGGGTCGACACTTTTACTGAAATTTTGGACTAAATTTTTCAACTTGTCAAAAGCACATTTTAAAATCACCAAACTTCAGCATGCACAAAGTACGTCACACGCACAAACAAACAACCCTCCGGCCTCATAACCAAACATTTTGTAAAACGTTCTTGCTTTTGAACTCCTTTGTAAATCCATATACCCATATCAAATATCATAACAACAATCAGAAAAGACTTTCTCCTTCCAACATTCATTTCCACACTTAGAACAATGCAAGTGCAGCTCAAAGAGTTTATTTTGCCGCTGCATCTAGGTTAAACCCCAGGCTACCTACGTACCCCTTAGTAAGGGATCAAGCTAGACGTAGTTCTTATATCAACAATCACGATTAAGATAATATATGATTATATAAAGTAATACCAACGATTACATTTAGATTCATTTACAACTTCAAATTCGACAAGGGACATACTAAACACTTTATAAGTTCCTTTATCAGTTCTTTCCCACAACCATACCTGTGCAAAGTACTCACGAAGCACAAGTTCAAGAATCTCAACTCGAAAACAAATCCACACACACACACACACACATATATATGCACACCCCACACCATCATCATATACTAAGGGAAAACAATCCAACACGGGGATCATTTGGCTGAACCACACAGAGGAATCCTCCATAACTATGTGGCTAGGGACGAGCCGTCCAACCGGGGGACTAGGCTCACCAACCCGCACAGCAGAATTCTCAATACTCGTGCATTTGTGAAATGTCCTACGTGCTCAGATTGCTTAGCCAAGGGCCTACGAAACACCCCGCCAAGGGTGCCCAGGTTCCGATATATCCAAGTATCTATTTTCACGTATTCAAGTATTCATATCCACTGTTTCCAAGTATCAGTATCCAACTGGAGTACATATGATAGTGCACATCATGAACTGAGGGAAAACAATCCAACACGGGGATCGTTTGGCTGAACGACATAGAGGAATCCTCAACAATCATGTGGCCAGGGACGAGCCATCCAACCGGAGGACCGGGCTCCCATAAATGCATAGTAGAATCCTTAATACTCGTATGGCTAAATGCTTGTCAAGGGCATATGGTAACACCCCGTCAAGAGTGCCCGAGTTCTGACATATCCAAACCATAACCACAATTTCCAAGTACCAATTATCCATCAATTTGAGTATCAATATCCAAGGACGGGTACATGAGATGGCGTGTCATCGCCAAGATCCAAAATCCAGTTTCATAACAATAGTAATCCCTGGAAATCCCATAATCATATCTTCCATAACTCAAAATATTGTAGTATAGATAGCAACTCCCAAAAGCATATACTCCAAACGCCACACATTCATAACTTCAAATCAAAATATTAAATACCAATCGATTGAGTTTCCACTATCCTTATTGAATTCCAGATTCACACAGGAATTATCATCATTTAACATCAAATCATGCATCAATTCACATCATCCCTAAAGCTTCATATATATCAATATAACAGCCAATAACCATAATTAAACAATATTAAAATCTCAAAATTAAAGCACTATAATCATACCTTTCAAATGTTCAGAGAGTAATGCACACTAAATCAAATGTCCAAACACTACCAAAACTCGTTATATGGCCTCAACCTCGCATTAAGATCAAACCCTAGTTCCTGGGACTTAATATGGACCCGCCACCTTAGAAAAGTCATAAGGATATTCTAGTACTTTCCAAAGGATGTCTCAAAAGACCCGTGGTCAATAGTTTGGTCAAACTTTGCAATTTTGGTCAACGTGGCCCGCGGGGCCCATGACCTCCGATTTCAAATCCGAAACTTCTTAGAGGTCCAACAAGGTCTACTGAACACGTCCTGAAAGTTTGGTCTTGATCGAGCGATCGGATCTTTCTCGATCGCACAATCAGACTGTCACGTGTTTATCTAACCCTAAAATCATTGATACAGAGTATCCGAGACTCAGATACTCGATCCGTGAGTTCCTACATGATCCTAAAGATACAGAGAACAACATACTTGGAATTGGAGTCAATGCAATGGTCCAAATATATCGAACCCGGATATCACCAAATAAGCGTAAATCTGTTCGACTGTCATAAGATAACCAAATTCGAATCCGAGCATACCGTCGCAGTTGGGACGACATAGGGATCAAATCAGAACACAATGAGCACCACACCATGGCCCACACGCCGCCAGTGCATAGGTGGTTTGAGAAAATTCTGATGATGAAAAATTCTCGAAACACCCTATAGTACATATACCAATACATTCAGACTAACAAGGGGAACACTTTTTGTTCTTGGACCATGGCCAAAACGTGACAGGAGCTCGATGAAATCAAGGCCAAATCGCCAACCTAATATGGGTAGATTGAACGATCCGTAAAACCTCAAAATAGATCTACAATACCTACATAATCAGAAAGATCATGAAGAGTAGATGAAGTTTCATACCTCACTCGACAAAAATGGCGGCTGGAGTCACTGAAAACGACTTCGGAAACTTCAAAAATCACCCAAACTTCCAGTCGTTCCAGTTGAATTTCCTTGGGTTTTTGAGCTAGGAAAATGGGTAGGTTAGATAGAGGACGTCGATACGAAACGTTTCCAACCAATTTCGCTTGAAACGGAAGCCAGACGGTGACGAAATCGCCACCTGAAGTTGAGTATCGAGAGGAGGGCTGACATGTGGAAAGAGAGAGAGAGAGAGAGAGTTGATCTGTTTTTAAAATCCAACTTTAAAAAATTTACGGTTGTGCCACTGCACTTCCGTTGACCACAACTTCTTCATTAAAACTCCGATTTAGGCCCACTACGTGTCTACGAACTCATGAGAGCGAGCTCTAAGCAACAATCCCCTTTATTTCCCCAAAATCATTCTAGATTAAAAAGTGACCTAAGTACCCCTACTCCCAAGGGTAAAATTGTAATTTTGCAAATAGAAATAAATTGATTAAAACGATTAAATTGGGTCAGGGGTGTCACATCCGCATCCCCAATCGGAAAAGTAAAATACTTTGCTACATATGAAGAGGGTTATAGGAAAGATGTGGAAATGTATTTTGTTATCCTCCAAGCTTGGTGGGAAATCATTAGGGGGCTGCCCGTATGTTTGATGAAGAGGTGCTTTGGAGCATTATGATAATGTGCATCATCCTCCATAACATCATTGTAGAGAATGAGTATGATTATGATTATGATGAACCAAAGATGTTCGAACTCGATCCCATGAACACGACATTGATAAGAATTTATCAATGGCCCGTGGGAGCAAATGGACAACCACTAGAGCACGAACCTTTGATTAGGGACAGTCATTACAACAACTATATGATTGACTATTATACTGATATGCAATCTTCTCATGTTCACGAAAGACGTCAAGTTGACTTGATGGAGCACTTATGGGCGTTGAAAGACAATCACGGTCAATGAAGTCAAGTTTAATGCTTAGTTTTTAATTATGCTTTGTTTGTGTTTTGTTTTGAATTATGCAAGTTGTTGTGTTTTGTTTTGAATTATGCTTTGTTTGTGTTTTGTAATGAATTATGTTTTGTTTTGATGTAGGCAGGCCACCACCCTTGCAGGAACTAATGCGGAGCGCATGCAAATCAAATACTCAAAGGTATCATCTACTAGTGTCTCTGTGTCTAAAAGGATATAATCTTCATATGCAAGGAAGACGCTGCGGTGATAAACCTCAAAATCACTCCTGAAGATTGTCATCGCTTGAGTGGGGTCAACATATTTGGCCTCGATTTGGCTATACCTAGCAAGAAGAGGGTAATATTCTGGAAAGTTGCTATCACATCAACGTGTAGTCAGGTTAGGAAAATGCCCACCTAATCATCCAACCACATAGTGAATAAGAAGACATGCATTTGCCAGGCCAGGGCCTATAGGGTGAGTAACAACTATACCAAGAGCATGGTAAATAATGCCTAATACCATTGGAGCAAGGGAAACTTTGAGCCCACGAGCCATCAAACTTGCCATATAGAAACACTCGGGCCTTATGGCCTTGCTAGTAGGCATGACAAAATGGCTAAGACAAAAGGTTAAGAAAGCAGCCAGCTGACCTTCGTGAGAAATGTTCAAAGGAACTTTCTTAGCCTCAGCTACTTGTTTAGGAATTACGTTCTTGCCATTACCAGTGGCACCATATACAGCTTCTCCTTGGGAAAAATGCTCAACCCAGTGATTGCAGTAAACTTGACCTTTATGATGGAAAATGTATAACTGTGCACGGATTCTCAAAAGTTCACCAACACTTGCAGGATACAAGTCTTCACGGCATAATTCTTCATTTACAGGGATCAACTCGTCGTACAGGAGACCCAAAATTTTTTACCCGCCAATAACTTTCAAGTTGTACAAAGAAATGGTCATTTCGCCATTACCATGATGGAAAGTGTCGGATAGAGGCCTCCATAACTTGCAAAGTGCTCTCCATACATTAAAGCAACAATTGTAAGAGTAACGAGAAAAGGCCACTGCACCAAAAATACCAGCTTGGGGCAAAATATCTCCAAAATTATGTAAGATAGTTTCTGTCCATTCCATCACAAACGGTTGAAAGGCAGCTCGACCATGAAACTGAAATTTCTCTCCCATGCAATTTTCTCACAAAGCATCTTGTGTATAGCCGGGTAAAATTCATCTTTAGGTAAAAACTCTTTGCCCCTATCTAACGAGTTGTTTACTTTCGTCAAACAGTGAGCTTGAAAGTAAGCACCTCTTGCTTGCGAAACCTGAATAACTTTATCTTCTTCATGAGGATTAAATTTGAAATTTCCACTACTCACATGATCAATATTGAACCAAGTCATGCCACTCTCAGTGGGTAAGGAGAGGTTGATCGAGTTCATGGGAAATGATCTCATATATTATGGACTAGCCGTGATTGCTTCTCCACGTGCATCGAGGGCATGTTCTTGGCAAAGGTTCTGGTGCACTTTCATCATCTGAAATTCAGAATGTAAAAGGGAATTAGTTCACAGTCTAAGACAAAAGCTTCTCAAGATCCGCATGCATAAGGACATTACACGCACGAAGTTTGAGGAGGCAACTGTTGAGATAAAAAAAATCGGCCACAAAAATCTTATCATTTTTTAAATAAAAATTAAATGATAAATGCAAGCCAACATGGGTTCCCAAAATTTTGGGATATCTGTTATGTTTCAAGTTGGTGGATATAAAAGATAATAGGCCTAAAAGGGAGGCTGAATCTGATAAGCACTTATTTAAAATTCAAAAGAGTTGTTTGTTCAAGGGAGCCTTATCTAGTTGGCCTGTAAAAAGGCTACAACAGAAAAAAGAGAGAGGAAAGGAAAAGAGAAAGTTGGCGACACATTAAAAAAGACTGCTGGAGAAATTAGAGCAGTGCAAAGAAGAGAGAAAAAATTGCTATAGGTATACTGTCATCTCTATTTTCTTTTCTATGTTAGACATAGCATGCCATAAATCCATGGGTGAAAAAACTCCGAAATTATTTGGATGCAAATCCATGGGTGAAACACCCCGAAATTACTTGGATGCAAGTTTATGGGTGGGAAACCTCGAAATTATTTGAATGCAAATCCATGGGTGAGTAACCCCGAAATTTATTGGATGTAAAAATCCATATGGGTGAGAAACCTAGAACCTTTGCAGATGAAAGAACTCTTAAAAAATGGGTTCAAAGATCCATGACAATTACCAAATGAAATAGGTCTTTACTTTTGTCCTGTTGTTTCTCCTTCTCTTTGCCTGAACAAGCTGCAAATGAAAAATGAGAAGTTAATTCTTGTTCACTCGTTTAGTATTTGTTCCTGTGATGGAAGGGCAAAGTTCCCCATTGCCCTGAAAACCATTGACTGGTCAACAAATCAACTTTCTTTAGTGTGTGAGCATGCCACTGCTAGCAATAACAATTCTAGCAGACTTCTTAAAAATATATAACTTGCGCCCCAAGTTACTAATTTCTAATCAAGCGATTGTGAATTTAGGTGAGGAATATCTCTCAAGTAAGTTCTTTTCTTACCTCGGACTGGTGAGGACTTCACAATTTATCTCAATAAAAGATTGGTAATTATGGCCAGAATGAATGATAATAAAGTGGACTGTTTTAGACAGAACTGCCTTTTACAAAACTAGAGAGGGAAAAATCAACTCTTAGAAAGTCAAAAGGGTGGCTGAAATTCCATTTCTGCCTGGACAGAAGCCTCTGATCCAGGCTGGACTGGGTATGTCTGTGCTGGACTGAACTGTCAGCAACTTGAACTGCTAAGCTTCAGCTGTAAATCGATACCAAAGTTTGATTTTTGCAGAGCTTTAATCTATTTCAAGCCCTGAAAGGCTTTTTGAATGGGCAGAACTGCAACTTCTTTAGTCTGAATAGGGCAGAAGTGGCTAGACTTGAGGATTACTGAGCCGGAACTGTGCTACGGTACCTGTTTTGCTTGGTTAGGGCTCTCCATGAATTTGTTGAGATTTTCATATTTGTGAAAACTCAAACTTCGCTTGTCTTGGCTTTTGCTGAACCAAATTTATAACGAGAGAAGTCTCGTTTTGAATGACTTATTTCTCTAAGTCTGAACTTGGAATTTCTGATCTATAGCTGCCTTCTTTTTTGGCTCAAATGAGCTTATGGTTGCTCCTGTTTGTTTTGAAGGTTCTCAGTGATCAAGTGATCATTTTGAGTTTTTGCCTTTGGTTGATTTTTGATTGTTTGATTGATTGATGAATTGAGTGTGTGTGGTGCTCTGTTCACCCTCTCCTATATTTATAGAAAATGCTTTGGAGTAGGGTTTCTTTCTTTTAATAATGGGTGGCAAATTTCTCAAAGATTTATTTTAAATGTAAAAGAAAAAGGGGTTCTATCAGCTCTGGCAGATAAGCTCTCAATAGTTAGTTTTTAAGACAAATCACTTCTCTATTTTTGAAAGAGAACCTAACCCTTCTTTAATTCTAACTGCCCTTTATGAGAGCTTAAAAGCCGTGATGGCTAGTTTGATTTTCCAATTTGAACAACTCCCTATTTAACTGCTCATCTCTTTTTGAGAACATAGCCTGCATATCTCTTGAAAGATGGTGCCTTCCTTGGAGTAAAAACATTATCTCTAAATATATAAAAGGGTTTTGATCTTCTGATGGTCAGAGATTGAAAGATGTATTTTCCTAATTGCCTACTTTTGTTAACCTTTCATCAACCCAGTTGAGAATTTTGACTTTTCTAAGTCAGAAACATCACATGGGTTTGTTCCTGTTTTGGGCTTTTTCTTTTTAATCATGGCAAGCTCAAGTTGACCCATGGGCTGACTTCTTCCTTTTCTCTGTTTTTCCGAGGCCCAAGTTTTATTCTTTTATGTTTTTAGGCAGATCCTGGGCTGGGCTTCCTTTGATTTGGGCTTTTGATCCCTGTTTATTTCGCAAAGTCCAGACTGCTTGGGCCTTGTGGCCCTATTCTGGGTTTTTCCGTGTTGGGCTAGGTGGGCAAGATTTTGGCCCAAACAATGCCCCCTTGAATCTAAATTGTTTTGGAAACGGTTTTTTTCTTCAACCTTTTAACGGTTCAGATTGAATCAATTTGCCAATTAATGTTGCGCGCCACTCTTTTCCGTTTCAATTGACCCACGTGCGCCACATCTTGTCTATCGAGCTAGACTTCATGGAAAACTGGGTAGTTACTAGCTAGCTATTATCAGCTGACGCCTTGTCTTTTCCACAATTTCGATCTCTTTTTAAGAAATTTGAAACTCCAACACCTGTTCACTTCGAAACCTAGATATTTTCCAGTCTTTGATTTCTTCCTATACTTTTCAAAAAAATTTCGCCCTCTTCTTCAAACGGACCCCACCTTCCTTCAGTTTGATTCCTCTGCTTCAACTATGAACCTGAAAATGTCTTCTCCAAACAGTCGCGCCAAAGGTTCCTCCTCCTCTGTTCCCTCTGCTTATATTACTGGAGCTGGCGTAGATAAACACGTCATTGAGGTTCGGAGCAAGCTTCATCCTTTTGCCCAGAAGAATCTAGACAAGAATGTCCTTAATCTTTTCGAAAACACCCTGGTGTTGGGCCCTCACTAGTTTGGTCCTATACCTGCTGAAATGGCAGAACTGTTGAGGAATGATGTTGAAGCTCCCCTGTACTTCCAGAGTTCTTCTGCTCTAGCTTCCCATGCTTGGGTTAGCAAGAATCTGAGCCGCTCATTCTTCTCGAGTGAAGTGAGAAACAGTCCAATGAAGTGGGCTGACTGGATTGCCAAGCTTCTTTCAAGATATGGGGCTCATTGGAAAAGGGCTGGAATTTATGATGTCATCCTCTAGTCCAAACAATCTATCAATAGGGACAAGAATCTGCTTGCTGCTGCCCTTTGCTTTTGGAATTCTGCCAGCAACACGTTTGAGTTCCGTGTAGGCCCTATGGCCCCAACCCTACTGGAGATGGCTCAAATCTTTGGGTTCAGGCCCCACGGAAGACCTGTAGATGCAGTGGGTGACTATCACATAAGGAAGAATTATGAGAAATTATCAAAGTCATTCACTATCTCTCTAGCCACAATAAACCAGAACTGCTCATTTTCCAACTATTTGAAGAAGTTTAGCGTAGAGAAGGACAGAAGGACAAGGATCAGCAGCACATGTTGTTCCTTCTGTACTGGCTGAACAAGTTTATACTTCCAAACCATTCTTCCGCAGTTCTTCTTGAGTACAGGCACTTGGTAGAAGCCCTTCACAATCACACTGACGTTGGTCTTGGGAATACAGTTCTGGCTCATTTGTTCAACAACCTGCACACTGCCACCCTGGAGAACCCACTAAACCTGTCTACTCCAGGCACATTTTGGATGATCCAGATCAGGCTGCAGGTCTACTTCCCAGAATTGAGGTTTCCAGACATAATTCTGCCCGAAAACCAAGTTCTGGCCCTTCTTCTGATGTAGGCAGAAGTGCCTAAGCGCTCGATCGAGAAGTACCTGATGTTTTTTAGGCATTGAGGTCAGCAGCTTAGTGGCAGGGGGGGATCAGAAGGACCTATCCTTGGTTTCATCCTGGATACCGGCTGTTCGAGAAGGAGCCAGAAGAGGAAGAAACTAGAATTGATTTCAGGAAGACGTTCCTGAGTGTCACTCTGCCAAGGGATCTGCCCCATGGAGGTGGGATGCCTCCCAATTATCATTTAGGGGCAGAAGTGTACCTTCCCAACTTCTGCACATGACAACTTGGCTGCCCATAGCTCATTCCACTCAAATTCTACAGGAGCTGCAATCGGGCCACTTCCTAGAGAGATGCAGATAATCTAGAAGTGCACAAGGATGCTAGATGTGCAGTCAACAAGATAAATAACAGTGCAGAAGCTCTCTATCTAGCCTGGGAACCTAATTCCTGCAGTTCTACTGATTTTGACGCTTGGTGGAAGGCTAGATTCCAGGGCCTGCCTGCTTCCAGCACTGCACTGAAAACCCTTTTTGATGGCTGGGATTCCTAGGTAGTTCATGCAGGAGAAGAGACTCACAGATTTATGGTGCAGACCATAAAAGACATTAATGCCCAAGTTATAGAAGGTAGGTTCCTGATTCTGCCTGTGCTTTATTCATTCTGTCTGTGATGATTCCTAATGTTTTGTTCTGCTTGCAACAGATCCTTCTTTGACGAAAAGCGTAGGTGGCCAATCTATCAAGGCTGGAGAGGTGATTGGTAAGTTCTCCATTATTCCTATCCCTTATATTATTTTCCTGCTGGATTGACTTCTAACTAGCTTTATTTTTTGTGCAGTCACTTCTGTTATCTCAGCTGGAGACTTGGAGCTTCTCTCTGGAGATGAAGAGGATGAGGTTCAGACAGAACAAACAGCTGTGGAGGCTACTCCTTTTGGCAGAAGGAATAAGAGGAAGGAGACGACTCCGGTCCATGGTAGTGCTGCTCAGCCTGCGTCCTCAGGTAAATTCTGGCTGTCTTGAGCCTTCTTATATTTTGCTATCCCTTGTCTTAACAATTTATTGCTTGTTTATTGCAGTTGAAAGTCCTTCTCCTCCCTTTACTAGGTCGAAAAAACTTAGAAAGAGGATTGTGGTGGAGTATGTGGCCACAGAAGGACCTGCAGCAGCTCCCACCACCACTTCTGGCACAGATGATGAACTGAGGGAGGCTTTCGAGGCAGTGTGTTAGCTGCACAAATCTCACGGCCTGGTGCTCCGGGCCGAAGGGATGTGCGTTAACAC
>NC_024131.1:16927746-16938151 GCF_000346735.1 Prunus mume
TCCCATTACCCTCTTTTTCCACCATTATTTTCTCAACGCAAGAACTCCAACCAATTTCCGTATGCCAACATTATTCAAATAGTTCACAATACGTAAATATCCTATATACAATATCACACATGATATAGAGTTCACGAAATTTAATTAGATCAATCCCTGTAAAGGCCCCCAAGAAATCCCTACCTTGGTTCCAAAGCTAGCTCCAAATTACGAAAACACAAGCTAAGTACCTCCTCCAAGAATTTCCTCACTACTCTCTCCCTCTACGTTTTTCTCTCTTTGTAAGAACTTTCATGCAGGTAAAAATGCTTTCAAAAAAACAAAGGAAGTGTCCTATTTATAGTAATACTCAAGAGGTTTCAAATTGTTCTAATTGGTGGAGAGGTGATGACCACGTGGGAACTTGATCTCCAAGTTTAGGATAGCTATTTATCAATAGATTGACACTTGGAGTCTTAAAGTGTGTTTGTACAATTTATCTAGGCCACTTCAACTTGGTCGGCAAGGAAGAGATAAAGTTAAAAGCAATACATAAACTTATTTCTAATATTACTACTATTTGTGTTTTTTTTTTTAATAACTAAGAACAAAATCTAAAAGTATAACACCTAAAACAAAACAATTATATATATATAAGTTATTATTGTAGTAGTATAATAATTAGTAAAAAAAATTATAACTGCTAAGAATTTGTTGAGGGTATCAATCCTGCTTGTATCCAATCCTTCCAGTTCTAGCAGCATGGCTTGAGAATAATCCTCTCCAACTAGATTGTGTTGATGAGCAATTCTGAGGGTTTGGATTGCTATCTCCATAGGCAGAATTGCATCATGGCCATAAGTCAGAGCATAGGGGGTCATGCCAGTTGCCTCTCTTTTTGAAGTTCTATATGCCCACAGAGTTTCTGACAACTTCTCATGCCATTGCTTTGGATTTTTCTCAAGCATTTTTCTGATAATGTTGATGATCACCTTGTTACTTGATTCTGCCTGCCCATTGGCTTGAGCATAATTAGGAATGGATTGAAGCAGCTTGAATTTGAATGCTTCTGCCATATCTAGCATCTCTCCAGATATGAAAGAAGATCCCCTATCAGTTGTGATTGATTCTGGAATGCCAAACCTTTGTACAATCTGCTCTTCTAAGAAAGTGATGATCTTTTGAGAGGTAGTGGACTTAACAGGCTTGGCTTCCACTCATTTGGTGAAATAATCCGTGGCCACAATGATAAAACAATGATGCTTGCTACTGGCTGGATAGATCTTGCCAATGAGATCCATTGCCCATCCTCGGAAAGGCTATGACTTTACCACTAGATTCATGGGAACTGAAGGAGCCTGCTGGATTGGGTCGTGCTTTGACAAGCCTCACATCCCTTGGAATAGTCGATGCAATCCTTCATCATGGTTGGCCAGAAGTAGCCATATCTCATATTCAGCCCTGTTGTTGGTGCACTAGAAATCTAACTGGAAAGAATAACAGTGTCTGATCCCTAGTGGTTCTTCCAAAATAATTCCTACCCCGGAAGCTACATTAGTTATTAACCCATCAAAGTATAGCTTCCAAGGTGTGAGGTGAACTGAATAGATAGGATTGTTAAGGCAAGTATGAGCTCTAGTCAGCAGATCTGCGTTTGCTATGTCCAAAGAGTCCATGTTTTCAATCTCTTCTCCTGGATGATCTGCGAGGAAATCTGCTACAGCTTGTCCTTTCACAGCCTTCTGAGGAACATATCTGAAAGCAAATTCTGTCAAAGCTAGAGTCCATTTTCTAATTCTGCCTCTCAACATTGGCCTTGTTAGCATGTATTTGATTAGATCTGTCTTAGCAATGATGTAGATGGTGAAAGGCAACATCTAGGGTCTGAGTTTCACAGCAGTGAAATACAAGGCTAGGATAGTAGACTGCCTGTTCCTTTCCTTCCTTGTTATCTTGAACCAAGAAACTTCCAATAGACACTTCTGATGTAGAAACATAAAGTTTGAGTGGTCTGCCTCTCTTTGGTGGGGACAGAACTGGTGGATGTAAGAGGTAATGCTTGATTTCCTCAAAAGCTTGTTGATTCTGCTCTTCCCACTTAAATGTTTATTCATGTTTCAACCTTAACAAGGAAGAGAAAGGCTGGATTTTTCCTGCATAATTGGATATGAATCTCCTTAAAAAATTAATTTTTCCTAGGAGACTCTATAGTTCTCTCTTGTTCCAGGGTGGTAGAGCTTCTATGATGGATTTTGCTTTATTTTTGTCAATCTCTATATCTCTTTGGTGGACTAAGAAACCTAAGAAATTTCCTGCCTGAACTCCAAAAACACATTTCTTGGGATTCATTTTCAACTTATGTTGTCTCATTCTTTGGAATGCCTTTCTCAGATTTAATACATGATCTCCCTCCTCTGGGGATTTAATCACCACATCATCTATATATACTTCCAGAGAATGTCCTATCATATCTTGGAAAACAGAATTCATTACTCTTTGATAAGTGGCTCCTGCATTTCTTAAGCCAAAAGGCATTACAGTATACTCAAAAGCACCTATATGTCCTGGGCACATGAAAACTGTTTTGTGGATGTCTTCTTCTGCCACCATAATCTGATTATAGCCTGCATTGCCATCCATAAAAGATAACATTTGGTTATGAGCAACTCCATCTACCAGCATATCTGCCATTGGCATAGGATATTCATCCTTGGGAGATGCTTCCTTTAGATTCCTGTAATCCACACAGATTCTAACTACCCTTGTTTTTCTTTTCAGAACTGGTACAATATTGGCTAGCCAATCAGCATAAATGGCTGGTATGATGAATCCTGCTTTGAGCAATCTTTCTATTTCTTCCTTGACCTTCAGTTATTTGTCCATAGACATCCTTCTTCTGGCCTGTTTGACTGGAAGGTAACCTTCTTTAATTGGCAGCTTGTGTTCCACCAGCTTTCTGTCTAATCCAGGCATCTCATGATAATGCCAAGCAAAACAGTCTCTAAAATCATGCAAAAGTGCAATGATTTCACTATTGAGTGGTTCTTCCAACAATGCACTAATGAAAGTGGGTCTAGGATCCTCTTTTGTCCCTAAGTTTATTTCCTGCAGCAGATCTTCTATTTCTGGTAAAGAATCATCTGTTTGTGCCTAATAAATCATGATCATAAGCTGACCGAAGGGACCTCCTCTCGGCCCTAGCACCTTCCTGAAAACAAAAGAAAAGCTGCAAAGGCAGAATCCTCTCGGCCTCGCAACCGCGGTATTATGGGCCGAAGCTGAAGGCCGCAAAAGACACGGCCGAAGATACTGTGGTTAAATCGCCACATGGCCTCAGGGTCCCACGCCCCATCTAATGAAGTAATGCCTCTGACTATTGCAGCAAACCCACTAGTCGCGAGAAACATTTAATGCACGAGGGAAGAAGGGAAGTGACTGAAGTCAAGATTTGGTGATGGAAATCAGAGTGGTTAGGCGCAAGCATTCTCATAAGTATTCTTACAACTTGAGGTCAGATCACCAACCACCAGACCAGGGTATTAAATGCGTTCCCACGGCCAAGGGGGTAGAACCCACGATCAAGGCGGTGGCCGAGATTTACCTGAATTTATGGAATTCACACCACCATGCTTCACGATCTCAAATGCCGATTTGACTACCCACTTACCCCGATCAGACTCCACCACGCAGATCTTTTCAGCCTCGATTGTCCCTCCAGGACTCCCCCTATAAATACTAAGCTCAAGAATACATGCAAAAGGTTCAAACACTAAACCAAAAGCCTCCCACGGAGCAAATTATATTTTCCTGTAATGCACTTTCAATACCTTTATTTGCTTTCCTAGGAGTAGTGGTAGATTGTAAGGAAAATCCATTCATCAATATATCATACGACCCTTGATTTTCAAGGCGCCGGAGCACCATCTCTATTGTCATCTCATTCACCTCATATATCATACGACCGTCGCTCTCTGAGCAACACGCCGGAGCACTGCCTAAAACCTGCCATCAACACCACCACTAAACGGCCTTGTAGCTCAGGCCGTGAACCTGACGGCCGAGATCAGTTTCTCTCTCGGCCACAATCGTTTGATTAGGAGTCGAACTCAAAACAAGCGCATCATTTAACCATCTTCTACCCAAACCTCATCACCATCTCGATGCACGGTAGACTGTGCTGGCACGCCCGCACACAACCGTACTGCATCCAAAAGAAGGACGTCACGTGTTAACGCACATCCCCTCGGCCCGGAGCACCAGGCCGTGAGATTTGCGCCGCCAACATCATCTAGTGCTGCTGGTGCAAAATCTAGTACTTCCTCTTGCAAACTCTCTTCCTGCTCTTTAGAGTTCTCATGGGTGAATTCTGCCATATTGATGGCTGGATCCTGCATAAAGAGCTTCCTTTCTTCTCAATATATCAACAATCTTTTTGTAATGGATCGGATTGTTGCAGCTCGATCCTTCTCTTGTTGATTAGGACTAAACATTAGAAAGGTCTATTCCAGTCCTCTAGAGAACTGGCTAATCCATCTTCAATGACTCTCTAGGCCGTGACACCATGAGGGCAGCCGTTCGGGTTGACTCCAAGGAAGGTGAAAGGACCAAGGTCATCATGATAATACCTTGCTTCAAAACACATGGCAAAGGGCAGAAAGGACCCTGGATCGGCCTCTACTATCTCCATGTATTCTTCTTCATTCCAAAGGGCTAATTGTTGATGTAGAGTGGAAGGAACACATAAGCTCTGGTGAATCCAGTCCCGCCAAGCAATGCATTGTAAGTGGTAGAAGTGGTATCTACCACAAAGAATGCAACCTTCAACTCTTTGGTTAAAACTACGACATCCCCATCCAGGATTCCATGAGTCTTGGTGATGCCCCCAGTGAAATTGGTGACAGTTAAACGTGTTGGAATTAAATCCTTCTCTGTTCTACCCATCTTACTTAGCAATCTGTGGGGTAAAAGATTAATGGTTGCACCTCCATTTACCATGACCTTGGGAATAGGAATACCCCCAAAGTTTACTGTTATGAACAAAGGTCTGAGGTGATTGGTCATCTCCTTGGTTGGTTTAGATAAGCAAACCTGCACTCAAAGCTTTTCTGGGAGAAAACGTCTCCCTCCAGAGTGTTTTCTTGCCCTTCTACTGCCCTGAATTCTTCTGGCAAGATGAAGACCATGTTGATGCCCAGATCACCCTACAACAAGCTCTCCAATTCTGCACCAAAAGCCTCAGTTTCTTCATCTAGTTGTCCATCATACTCCATCTGCTCTTCTCCATATTCTTCTGTCCAGTGTTCCCCTGTCTCGAGGAGTCTGTTCTGGTCATTTGAAGATGGTTTATAGTCCAACTGCTCTTATTCTTACTCTTCAGTCCAGTCTTCTTGTTCTTCTACTGGAATAGGTTATGATTCACCTTGTGCTTATGAAGGCTCAAGTTGATTGACTGAGGATGAGGCAAGATGGATAGAGGGCCTGCTTGGAGACTCTGCTTTTACCAGCTTTTGTGGCTGGCAGGTTGTTCGTTCTGTCTGAGGGAGTACTTCGGGATTCTTCCCTTCTCTGGCAGAACTGGTCTATGGAAGTACCTGTGTATCACCCTTGTTCTTGAGGAAGGTGCAATATTGCCTTTGAACCCTTCTCTTATGAGTCTTGGTCAGTTTTAGAGTTAGTCTACCACTTGTTCCCACAGAATACCATCTGCCTTCCATGATAGTTGCCAAGGGCTTTTCATTCCCAAGCATCTTAATTGGTATTTCCTTATTGGGCTACTCTATCTTTCTTCTGCTGTATTGAGCAGGCCTCAGATAATCCTTCTGTCTAGTTATGTCTTTAGATAGAGCCGAAGTAGGGGCTCGTTGGTATGATGTTCCAATCCTATCAAAAACATTAGGTGTGGGCTGATTTTGCTTGTCCATAATTACTTCTAGGTCAGTTTCACACTTGCACTTGTTGCAAAGCACTACCTCAGCCGAAATGGTTGCCTTTGGCCTTTGACTAGTCTCCCTCATAACTCTTCTGTCTCTGCTGGAACTAGCTTCTGTCGTTGGTTTGCCTCTCTTCTGTTCTGGCCAGTGTAGGTTGACCATGTTGACTTGCGGCTGGGGAAAGGGGTCTGTTGTAACTGATGGAGGTTTCTCTGCCAGTTTTAACCTTCCTGCTGTTATTCCTTCCTGTATAACATCCCTGAAAACAAACACAACTATTGGTAGAATGGTTCCAAGAGTTGTGCCACCTACAATACTGTCTGCCCTTGAGTTCTTCTGGCTTGGACAACCTGTGGGGTGTCTCTATTACCTTATGTAGCAACATCTCATCAAACAAAACATCCACCTTGGTCAGATCAAAGGAATAAACCTTGTTCTGCGCTGGCTTGTTCGGAACAAACCCTCCTGTGAATGGTGGTGGCTTTTGATCATTTGGTGGCTTTGTAAGAGCCTTGCAGGTGATGGGATGTCTCAATTTTGCCATCTCTGCTACTGCAATTTCTCTTTCCTCCGAGCCTTTTGTATCTTCTTCTGATTCTACCTCAACTAAATGGACTGAAGAAGAAGGAGTCTTGTAGTATATGCCTTTGGAAGAGTTCCTCTTCTGTTGTTCTTCCCTAAGCAGCTCCTCTATTTAGATGCTTTATCTACCAGTTCTGCGAGGTTTTGGTTGCTCCCATCAAATCTTTTCCTCATAGAGATTTTAAGGGCGGCTTAAGTCATCTGAATGAAGTGTCTTTCTTCCACGGGGATTCGGCATTTCATTTTGAGTTTTCTGAACCTGGTTATGAAGTCTTGAGTAGGTTCATCTTCACTCTGCTTGAGGGCAGCAAGATCACTGATGGTGACTTCTGGCTGGATCCTGAAATAGTAGTCATGGAAAACGTTTTCCATCTATTCCCAAGTTTGAACAGAATTGGCTGATAGACTGGTGTACCAGGTGAAAGCTTGTCTAGAGAGAGAATTTCCAAAAAGCCTTAGCTTTGAAAAAGGGTTATTTACTATGGCTATGCACTGGACAGAGAACCTGCCTATATGCTCAACTGATGAAGCATGGGGATCTTCTCCATTGAACAAGGTGAAGTTTGGCACCTTGAAACCCGGGGATAGAGGTATTTGATCAATATAAGCCAGATAAGGCTTTATGTAGGTGGGCATCTCTCCTCTTCTGGCTTCAAGCTCCATCATCTCCCTAATCATTCTCTATAGTGCCCCCATGTCATTTAAAGCATTGACAAGGTGTAGATTTTGTCGTTGTTCTAGCTGGATGTGGTCAACCCTGTGCTCCATTCTGTATGGCTTGGGCAGAACTTCCTCCATGTGTTCTTCCTTTTCTTCAAAATCCGGATGATTCCTCTAGTTTGCCCCTGGTTTATTTCTGTCATTGTTGGCAAAAGGGATGATTCCCCCTTTGCCTCTTTTGCCTTTTCCTAGTGGAGGGAATGGATTGGGATCCATCCTTCTACGTCTGTAAGGCAACACAGCTGGTGCGTCAGGTAGAAGTGCCAGGTGCTGATCACATGGGACCACAGGTTGTGGAATAGGTGGAGGTTCTGGCTGATTTTGTTGGGCCTGAACTGGTGCAGGGCCCTCTAGCCGAACTGGACCCTCCTGCACTTGGATGGGAAGGGCTCCTCCCCTCTGTCCAACTTGGATCTCTCCATGTCCTGGTATTCCAACTATCTGCACAATGAGGAGATTCTCCTGATATGGCCATGCCAATCCTAGTGAAGGACCATAAGGGAGGTCTAGCTGTTGGGCCACAACATCCGGGTTTGAAATTCTGGCCATAGCAGCTTCACGGTCCTTCCTGAACTGCTTGTTAACTTGCCATTGCATCATAGCTGTCATGTTATTAGAGTGTCCTGGCTCCTTTGTACTGTAGCCTTCTGTCGGAACACAGCTTCCTATATTTGGTTTAACCTCCTGGAGCCAACCCTAGAGCATCCACTTCCAGTACTGCCATGGGCTGATTGCCTAGCATCACTTTGTTCTGACTCCAATCCTTCTTGAGGAGCTGCTTGATCTCTTTCCATTGCGTAGCGTAGGTTTTGGCTAGAACTTCCAATATTCATAAATTTTTAGAAAATTTCTTTAGGAGTATGTATACTGAGAGGTCCCACTAGGCGTGCCAAATTGTTCACCCGTTTAGTATTTGTTCCTGTGATGGAAGGGCAAAGTTCCCCATTGCCTTGAAAACCATTGACTGGTCAACAAATCAACTTTCTTTAGTGTGCGAGCGTGCCACTGCTAGCAATAACAATTATAGCAGACTTCTTAAAAATACATAACTTGCACCCCAAGTTACTAATTTCTAATCAAGCGACTGTGAATTTGAGTGAGGAATATCTCCCAAGTAAGTTCTTTTCTTGCCTCAAACTGGTGAGGACTTCATAATTTATTTCAGTAAAAGATTGGTAATTCTGGCCAGAATGAATGATAATAAAGTGGACTGTTTTAGACAGAACTGCCTTTTACAAAACTAGGGAGGGAAAAATCAACTACTAGAAAGACAAAAGGGTGGCTGAAATTCCATTTCTGCCCGGACAGAAGCTTCTGAACCGGATTGGACTTGGTATGTCTGTGCTGGACTGAACTGTCAGCAACTTCAACTACTAAGCTTCAGCTATAAATCGATACCAAAGTTTGATTTTGGCAGAGCTTTAATCTATTTCGAGCCTTGGAAGGCTTTTTGAACGGGTAGAACTGCAACTTCTTTAGTCTAAACGGGGCAGAAGTGGCTAGACTTGAGGATTACTGAGCCGGAACTGTGCTACGGTACCTGTTCTGCTTGGTTAGGGCTCTCCATGAATTTGTTGAGGTTTTCATATTTGTGAAAACTCAAACTCTGTTTGTCTTGACTTTTGCTGAACCAAATTTGTAACGAGAGAAGTCTCGTTTTGAATGACTTATTTCTCTAAGTCTGAACTTGGAATTTCTGATCTATAGCTGGCTTCTTTTGTGGCTCAAATGAGCTTTTGGTTGCTCCTGTTTGTTTTGAAGGTTCTCAGTGATCAAGTGATCATTTTGAGTTTTTGCCTTTGGTTGGTTTTTGATTGTTTGATTGATTGATGAATTGAGTGTGTGTGGTGCTCTGTTCACCCTCTCCTATATTTATAGAAAATGCTTTGGAGTAGGGTTTCTTTCTTTTAATAATGGGCGGCAAATTTCTCAAAGATTTATTTTAAATTCTGGCAGATAAGCTCTCAATAGTCAGTTTTTAGGACAAATCACTTCTCTGTTTTTGAAAGAGAACCTAACCCCTCTTTAATTCTAATTGCCCTTTATGAGAGCTTAAAAGCAGTGATGGCTAGTTTGATTTTCCAGTTTGAACAACTCCCTGTTTTTCTGCTTATCTCTTTTTGAGATCATAGCCCGCGTATCCCTTGAAAGATGGTGCCTTTCTTGGAGTAAAAACATTATCTCTAAATATATACAAGGGTTTTGATCTTCTGATGGTCAGAGATTGAGAGATGTCTTTTCCTAGTTGCCTACTTTTGTTAACCTTTCATCAACCTAGTTGAAAATTTTGACTTTTCAAAGTCAGAAACATCATGTGGGTTTGTTCCTGTTTTGGGCTTTTTCTTTTTAATCATGGCAAGCCTGAGTTGATCCATGGGCTGACTTCTTCCTTTTCTCTGTTTTTCCGAGGCCCAAGTTTTATTCTTTTATGTTTTTAGGCAGATCCTGGGTTGGGCTTCCTTTAATTTGGGCTTTTGATCCCTGTTTATTTCACAAGTCCCGTTACTTTGATATCAATTCTTACATTGGTGTTTGTGTACAAACTGACAAAAAAAAAGGAAGGAGCACAACCATGAAATCCCGAGTTAAACAGACCCATTTGAAAATAGGGAAGTACAACAAACAATATAAAAAATGGAGAAATTGATTACTGAAGCATGAGTGTAGGAGTTCAGTCTCACAGCAGGTGCAGAGTAAAAGTTGCAACTTTGCTCAACTCTCTCTTCTTCTCTGCCTAGGAAATCGCAAAGCCCTTTGGAATTTGTTTTGCGTTGTTTCGCATACAAATAGAACCAAGAAAGGCAAAAAAAAAACAAAACAAAAAGGGTTCCATAAAAAGAAAAAAGAGAAGGCTTGAAAGAGAGAGACCCGCGCCCGGGGGGGAAGGCCACGGTACAGGCTTTGAAATTTGCTTTGGAATTGTGTTTGCAAACAAGAAAAACAAAAGCATGGGTGTTGGTGTGTGAACATGCAAGAAAAATATATATATAAAAAGTAGTTGGAAAAGGGAGACAAGTCAACAAACAAAACAAAAAAAACAAAAAAAAAAGAGAGGAAGAAAGTGGTTGCCACGCCACTTTGCTTGAATTGCATAGACAAAATAAAGGGGTGTATGCCAACATGGAGGAAAGAAACAAGACTCACTGCGGTTCTCTCCCAGCTTGCTTCGCACTAGGGGTGGCAATTTCCTACAC